>JAKTXI010000048.1:0-127804 GCA_030582475.1 Suhomyces panamericanus
AGTTCTACTATCGTAAAGATGCGTGCGTTCGAATCGCGCAGGAGTCATTATTTTTCATTTTTGAACCTTTGCACATTATATCAAAGTGGAGCTTTTGTCCATAAGAAGGCAGGAGGAGTGAAGAGAGTCTAGAATTAAAGGCTCCTTCTCATTAAGAAATTAAAATGGCCAATTACTCGGAAATCAGTTGTTTCAGCCACAAAACCGAGTGACAGGCTAAAGTTTACACCTTGAGTAATTAGGCTGAAAGACATGGACACTGGTTGGCGGAGTTTGCAGTTGAGATATTAATTTCCAGGATCACCGAGCTGAATCTATTTCCGGAGGGGAAGGCAGATGTGTCAATCCAAGGACGGTACAAATGCATCAAGCGGAAATCAAGCAGCGGAATCCAAGATGTAATTGGGGTAAATGCGACGTTCTGCGTGACTCTGCAAACCATGAAGCGATACAATAAGTGAGATCGGCAATACATTCGAGGCTGTGAAAGCTCTCCACTCCAATCGACGTTGTACTCTAATAATTCTCATATTTTCCATTCTGATCACTGAAAATAGCTTTTCTCTTCGTGGCTGGTAATGTAACATTATTTATTATTGGGTTACTAAGGTGGAACAATAGCGATCCATACCGTTGTGGTGCCGGAAATTCCCCAGAAGTTTCCAGACATCTGCTTTTTAGAGCAACATACGAGTGACACCATATTATTGATTACACTGCTTTTGGAGCCAATAGCGAATAATTAATCCACACAGCAATTAATAACGCATGTTTGGTAGGTAATATTAACAATCAAAAGCTGACAATAAAATTGGAACAATATATTCTTGAACTTAATGAGATAATTATTCTAACGGACCTGAGGTGGTGGGGGATTGGGGTTTGCGGAGGCTCTGTGGAGGCTTTGTGGAGGCAGAATTGGAGGAAGAATTGGAGGCAGAATTTAGAGGCAGAATTGTGGAGGACGGTTCACTGCTTACAGGGCACAGAACCGGGGAAGAGAGGAAGATGGTGGAGTTGATAAAAGGGCGTGCATGTTGGCGGGACCGCTTTGTCTGCAGGACGTCTATATGCAGGTCACGAAGGTCAGTCGAAGAGCCCCCCGTGAAAACGGTCAAAAACACACCGCCATGGCTTCCTATTCAGCCAGGGCCCTCCTATAGCCCCAATCTACATGCCCACGGCTTCCCCTCCCCTTCTTTCCCTCACTCGTCTCCCCTTTCCTTCCCCCAAAATCCCATCGCGCACGTGACCCGGGCCTCAAAAATTTCTCACCTCATCACATTTTTCACTACCGTCTTCTTCCCTACTTCAACCATGGCCTACGTCTTAACCGAAACCGCCGCCGGTTATGCCTTGTTAAAGTCTTCCGACAAGAAGATCCACAAGTCCGCCTCCCTTATCAATGACTTGAACTCCGTGGAAAAGGTCACCCAGGCCTTCAAGATCCACCGTTTCGAAAAGTTCCAGTCGGCCTCCAGCGCCTTGGAAGAGGCCAACGCCATCATCGAGGGCAAGGTGTCCGACAACTTGAAGAAGATGTTGGAGGACGTCAAGGCCGACAAGAAGGCCACGTTGATTGTCTCGGAAGCCAAGTTGGGTAACGCCATCAACAAGCTTGGCCTCAACTTCTCCGTGGTGTCAGACGCCGCCTCTCTCGACTTGCACAGAGCCATCAAGGAGTTCTTGCCCGAGTTGTTGCCCGGCTTGGACGACGCCACCATCAAGCAGATGTCGCTCGGTTTGGCCCACTCCATTGGCCGCCACAAGTTGAAGTTCTCCGCCGACAAGGTCGACACCATGATTGTCCAGGCCATCGCGCTTTTGGACGACTTGGACAAGGAGTTGAACACCTACGCCATGAGATGCAAGGAGTGGTACGGCTGGCACTTCCCCGAGTTGGCCAAGATCATCGTCGACTCGGTTGCCTACGCCAGAATCATCTTGGTCATGGGTGTGCGTTCCAACGCTGCCGACACCGACTTGAGCGAGATCTTGCCAGAGGAGCACGAAGAGCGCGTCAAGACCGCTGCTGAGGTGTCCATGGGTACCGAGATTACCGCCGCCGACCTCGACAACATCAAGGCCTTGGCCGAACAGATCGTGGAGTTCGCTGCCTACAGAGAAAAGTTGTCCAACTACTTGACCTCGAGAATGAAGGCCATTGCACCCAACTTGACCGCCTTGGTGGGTGAGTTGGTGGGTGCCAGATTGATCTCCCACGCCGGTTCGCTTACTTCTCTTGCCAAAGCCCCAGCTTCCACCATCCAGATCTTGGGTGCCGAAAAGGCCTTGTTCAGAGCCTTGAAGACCAAGCACGACACACCCAAGTACGGTTTGTTGTACCACGCCTCTCTTGTCGGTCAAGCCACCGGCAAGAACAAGGGAAAGATTGCCAGAGTGTTGGCTGCCAAGGCTGCCGTTGCCTTGAGATACGACTCGTTGGCTGAAGAGAGAGACGACTCTGGAGACTTCGGATTGGAGGTCAGAGCCAAGGTCGAGTCCAGATTGAGCGCCTTGGAGGGTCGTGACTTGAGAACCACCTCCAAGGTGGTCAGAGACCAGCCCAAGGTCGAGATATCCGAGGCCCGTGCATACAATGCCGATGCTGATGCCGTGATGGACTCGGACGACGAGTCTGAGACTGAAGAGGTTGACGAGAAGGCTGACAAGAAGAGAAAGAGAAGCGACGACGACGACGACGACGAGGAAGAGAAGCCTTCCAAGAAGGAGAAGAAGGACAAGAAGGAGAAGAAGGAGAAGAAGGACAAGAAGGAAAAGAAGGAGAAGAAGGACAAGAAGGAAAAGAAGGAGAAGAAGGACAAGAAAGACAAGAAGGAAAAGAAAGAAAAGAAGGAAAAGAAATGATTGTCGAACCCATCTGTTGCATTCCATATTACAAGCTACGCTTGTATGTTCTATAGTAGGTTAGCCTGTGTTTTATAATATAAATTAGATAGGGCGAGTGTAGATGCATTTATTAAATGAACTGGAAACTAAGTATATGAAGGCACTTGAATATCGGTGTGTTGGAAGAGACATAAATATGTGAAGGCACCTTTCATGTGAATGGAAGAGACACATTAGTATAATGAGGCACTTATTAAGTATCGGTGTGTTGGAAGAGGCACAAATATATGAATGCACTTATCAGTTTCAATATGAATGAAAGAATTCACCTCATTAACTATTATGAGCGAGAGTATGGAGATATTACTATTATGAGCAGCTCACATAGATATAGCTTCCATGCGTATCTTGAGAAATCGCTTGTTTATGCACGCTTCATGAATATCATGACATTTTCCAATATTTGGAGTCACACTTCATGAATTATTTGTGAAGTCATTTTTTAGTCAAGGTCGGGCGTGTCCATATCCTGGTCTTCCCCTTCCGTGCTTTGGGCATGCTGTTCATTGGCAGGGGCTTGTACTTGATCTTCATTCACAGGGTTGGTGATTTCTCTGCCATTCACATATACCCGATTATTCTGACCTCCAGTGAATTGGGTAATGATATTGGAGAGCCCATCAGGAAGAACTCCTCTTAATCTTGCCTGAAGGTTCTCGGGCAAGTTATTTCCACCAGGAGGCGCAGGATTGCCAGGACTGGCCCTATTATTATGACTGGCACGGAGTGCTTCCGTGATGGCCTCGATGTTGTTTCCATTGGCCCTGACGGCCTCCACGATGGCATTGTGGTTGCTGATACCAGGGTTGACGATGCGGTGGGTGGTGTGTTGGGTGTTGTTGGGGCCAGAATGGACGGTTCGAATCACAGTGGGATTATTCTGGCCGCCCTGTACAGTGATTGTAGGGTTGGCGACGTTTCTGATGGTCTCCACTGCGTCAGCATTGCCAGACGATGGCATGGAGTTGGCGTTAGTGGTAGTCGTGGTGGTGGTGGCGGCATTGACGCGGCCAATGGCTCCCTCCATCAAGTTTCCGAAGTCGTTGAGCATTTCTCTGATATTATTGGTAGGAGCTTCTGGACGCATTGTGGGGGGAGAAGGCAAGTCGAGGTCAGGCGCTGCAGCAGGAACGGGCATTTCGTTTCGGAGCATGCTTGGCGTGATGAACTGAGTGGTATCAGGTCCGGTGTTGGCAATCACACTCTGGGCCACTTCGGGGGTATATATGCCGGGGTTTCTTCTGTTCATGCGCTCAGAAATGGTCCGGAACATGGTGTCTCTGATGTTGGGGTAGAAGGTGAAGTACTCCATGTCGTCCTCCAGGGCCTGGGCCCGCATCACGGCCAAAACTCTTCGCACATCACTGACGATGGTTCTGATGGTGGACAGGTTCTCTGCCTGCTGGTACGCCCGTTTTTCCACTAGACTTATGGACTGGCTCAACCGCTGCACGAATTGCGGCAAAACAGCTCGGATCTTGTCCTCCTTGTACTGTTCTATCGACTCCAGAGGGTCGAAGTCTTGAGGCAAGATCTCGCCCGCCAGGCACCGCAACGCCATCAAGTAGCACCGCAATGCCGTCACGCTGGCGCCCATGTACAAGTGGCAGTAGCCCAACTGGGCCCAGGCCGGAGTGAAGCTGCGCTCGAGGTGCACGGCCGAATTGAGGTCCTGGATGGCCTCGGCAAAGCAGTTCAACGCGATGTAGGCGATGGCCCGGTTGGTGTAGATCTGGCTGAGGCACTTGGCCGACTCGTAAGGGCAGTTTTCAATGGCCTGCGTGTAGACCTGGATGGCCTGGGGGTGGGCCAGGCCCACCATGAGATTGTTGCCGTGTTCTCGCAAGCGGTTGACCAAGTTGGCGTCGTCGGCGTCACAGCCGGCATCTGCAAGGTCGAGCTGGTCCTCGACGGTGTTCTTGAACGCCTCAAGCACCTTGGAGTACGTTGGGTCGCTGGCGTTGTCCACGGTGTCTGAAAGTAGAGTCGAGATGACCCGGGCCAAAACGTCCTCTACGCTCTCGTTGAGGTCCCAAACAAGCTTGGTTGTGCTATGCACGAGTATGCGGTGAAGGGAAGCCCCGTAGTTGGCCAAGGGCATCCACCTGTCTGGTGCTGGCTCTGGTCCTGTTCCACTGTTCATTTGAGATTCCACCATTGAGATCAATTCTTCCGTAGTCAAGCGATCCGATATGCGCAAACGGGCCAGATCAGGCCGATACAACGCCGTCTTGATCGTCTCGAGCGTCTGGTTGCCACGGAGGTCGGCAAACTGGGTCTTTGCAGCCTTTTCCAAACGGTCGATGGTGGATTGGAGCGAGTTTTGGGGCTGCGAAGACGAATCAAGTTGGAGGGGGGAGCGCGAGGCCTGGAAGACGCGGCTGAACCGGATTAGGGCGAGAACCAAGGCATATTGGTACGCAGGCTCCTCGGACATGGCGATAAATGGGACGACAAGTGTCAGGAAGTTTATGAGTTGGGTGCACGTGACGATGTATCACGTGACATGAATCACATGACTCGCGTCACATGAATATATAGATAACTTGCACTCTCTACTTCACTCTTCATGACTCCCTCTTTCTTTGCCCCCACGGCGCCTGCTGCCCCCACCACACCCCCCAACGACCTCCTCACGCCCGCAAATTGCGTCTCGTCCCAAAGAGTCCGCGCTTTTCTCCGTCTTTCCCGTCTAGCTTCGGACGATACCATCAGAGAACACTTGAACGAACTCCATGGCAAAAAGGCATGTTCGGAGTACTTTGCCGGCACAATAGTGCCGCAATGGAACTCTCGGAGCCAGGTTCTCGAGTACTGTGGTGAAATCGCCAGCCAATTGCGGTCCCAGACCGGGTTTTCAGGTGCTGAAATCAATGGTGGCAAATCGCCTTCTCCCCTGATCTCTCCTTCAAATGAGCCCGAAGCTCCGGAATTTGACCTCAGATTGGATCCCTATGCTGCCCGCAACAAGCAGGCCGAAGAAACGGTGCGTTTTGCCCAGGTGGAGGAGGTAGAACGGTGGGTCCAGAATGAACGCGCTGTGGAAACCATTTTGCGTGAGCAGACGGCCAAGTTGTTTAATGAAAGGTGTTTCTATGGCGACTGGAGCGGGAAATGATGGACATGAACAATTTACAGTTATTACGGTGTAAAAGCTAATTCAGAAGTGATATTCGAGTGAATTGTTACAGAGAGAGAGATAATCACACTAGCATTCTTTCTAGCCTTTATGACCTTACCCACAGGAGACAGCTCATGCATTCTTAATTGGTATTCACGAAACCCAAATCTTCAGTCTCGACTATTTTTAACCTTGTCTACATTATTCCTTCACGATCTTTGAGATCTCACCATCTTTACTTGTATATATATTCAAAACGCCAGGTCAATTGTTGGTTAACTACTTGACGATGTTCCTAAATCTAATACACGATTTTATGATTTAATTGATGTGATTTCATTACTTCTAGTGACGAACTTCCGCTACTTGTGAACAGCAGCAGCTGCAGCATGGGCAAAACTTTTCTTTTCATGCTGAGAGGAGGAGTCCGACTTCGTAGACAAAGTTCGTTTCATTTTAATTGCAACACTCATCATGCTCTTTTTCTTTTTTGGGTTCTCCTCTTTGGACCTGGACTTGGGCTTCTCTTCCTTTGCCGGTTGAGTTTCTTTTGGCCGAGGCTTGGAAATCATGTCCTTGGCCATCAACAAGCACTCAATCCACCCATAGTTCTTGCCCAATTTCACCGACTTTCCACTCTTGTCGAGAACTTTGACCGTCTCAGTCAAGGACAATTTATCCATGGGTGAGATGCGCTTCAAAAATATCAAATCACCATCTTCCTTGATTAATTCCAAGATGAGATAGCCATATACTTCGTCCCCATTCTCAATGGGGTTGTCGTCATCATCGACAGCAATACTCTCGAACTCGTAATCGTACATCAGGTAATCGCTACCCTGGTTGGCCTTCAAATCCACCAAAGTAACGTTGAGAGCGCCATCAATGAAGAATACTCTCGCTAAATTGGTAATGACAGTTATGACAGGAATGGTGTTTTTCTTCAATTCCCTTTGAAAGTTGTTGATCAAAGAATCTATGGCGGTATCATCCAAGGGATCAGATTTGGATCTCTTGATCAAACTATTGTTCAAGTACAGTTTGAAAACCGTATCTAATTTTAGAATCTTTTCGTTTGGCTCAAGCAAGCTGGAAATTTCCTTAAAGGTGATCGCATGTTCTGTGACGTTCTTTGGCTTAGGTGGAGCTTCAGTGACTGGACTCTTGTATGCTTCAGTGGCCTTGTCCTTGAGATTCTCACTGGATTTTAACGCTTTGGAGAACTGGCCAGCGGGTAAAGTAGGCGATTTGACCATACGATTACCAAAGCCTTGCTGGGCCAATGAAGGAGACATTCTTGTCTGCGGAGGCTGTTGCTTACCTGCAGCAGCAGCAACCGCAGCTGCATGTGGAACACTTCCAACATGAGAGTTTGGCACCTTAATTGGAGGAGGTACAGGGGCCAGACTGGGCTTGTGCGTAGGAATGCTTGGACTTGACAGCGATCTGACCTTCTGGTGAGGCATCATGGCCGAGGCAGAAGTGGGAGGAGCTGGTGGCTGCGAAGATGGAACATTGGAAGATGATGGTGTACTTGGACCGTTACTGAAGGCCGTATTGGCTCTCAAATTCGTATTCTTGGGAATTCTGGGCGAATCTGGTGACTGGACAGCCCTCACGTTTCCATTGGCATGGTTCTGACTGGCCTGTGCAGCAGCATACTGTGGAGTTATATTAGGACTGGCAATGGCACCAGGCGGAGGTGCAGCGTTGCCGTTTCCACCATTGGGAGGGTACATGGCATTGGGCTGAGGTGAAGCGTTATTTTGGATTGGAATGCCATTTTGGGGAAAGTACTGCTGATGGGGCGACGAGCCCACGTACCGATTGGTGTATGGATTTCCGATGATTTTTGGGGGAGACGTCTGTAATGGGGCCTGCTGGGCGGCGATTTGTTGTGGAGATGCTGGAGGTGGCATGAACGCCTTCTTCATTTTATTTGCGGGCTGGTACGCAGTTTTGGGGCCGAACGACGGTATGAGGTTGTATTCGGACGACTTTTGGATCTGAGAATGCAACTGCTGGTAGGAGCTGGATTGTTTCATGTCTCTGTTGGAGCCGGTCTTGAGACCGGGCATGAAGGCGGTGGAGGCGGACGCCGAGCCAGGAGGAGCCAGGCCGTAGGGTTCGAACCGGGGCACCTTTCTGTGCCAAATATACTTCTGGTCGTCCCAAGGCACATCGCTGAACCAGGGCGACGCCATGATCTGGGGTATGGTCATCCGCTGGGCCGGCTCGAGCACCAAGATGTGGTCTATGATGTGGGCCACGTCGGGAGGAACAGGAAGCTTAGACCGGTAGGCGAAGTCGACGTTGATGATCTTCTCAAATGTGAGGTACTCGGTGGAGCCCTTGAACGGAGGCACGCCGTGGAAGAACTGGTAGAGGATGCAGCCCATGGCCCACACGTCGGACTCGAAGCCGCACACGTTGTACTTCAACAACTCGGGCGACACGTACTCGGCGGTGCCCACAAACGATCCCTTTCTGTCGGTGTCGTCTGGCGACTCCGACAAGCCCTTGTAGTCGATGTTGTCGTCGCTGGAGTCGTCCACGCCGTCCAAGAGCTTGGCGGCGCCGAAGTCGGTGATCTTCAAGTTGAAATCGTGCCCCACCAAGATGTTCTCCGGCTTCAAGTCCCGGTGGATGATGCCCTTCAGGTGGATGAACTTGACGGCGTCGACGATCTGGCACATGTAGAAGCGGGACACGGCGTCGGAGAGCGAGCCGAACTTGCGGATGATGGAAAGGAGCTCGCCGTACTCGGCAAAGTCCAACACGAAGAACAAGGAGCTCTCGTCCTGGAAGGTGTAGTAGAGCTGGACGATGCCCGGGTGCTGGAGGCCCAAGCGGTGGAGCGTGGTCTTCTCGATGTTGACGTACTTGATCTTGTCTTCCTTAACGATGTGGCGCTTGGAGAGCACTTTGATGGCGTAGGTCTGTTTGTTGTGGATATCCACGGCGGAAAACACGGTGGAGTACGACCCTTCGCCGATCCGGGTGCCGAACTGGTAGTCCTTGGCCGACCGCTTCTTAGAGGCTGCCAACAGGGCAGCATTGGGGGTGTTTGGCGACGGCGAGCCGGGGTCTGGTTTGGCGGCTAGCGACATGACGGGGCCAGTTGATCTGGAAGGAAGGGGAGGGTGGAGGATGAGGAAGGAGGGCAAGGGACGTCAACAAAGGACCAACAGGACAATTGATGGAAGTGGTGGGGGCACGTGTGGTAAAGGAGGAAGAAGGGGGAAGAAGGAGGTGGAGGAAGAAGAAGGAGTGAAAGTGAGAGTTGTTATTTTGACACGAAATTGGGAAATGAGAGTGAGAATTACAGAGAAGGAGAAGGAGAAGAAAAGGAGAAAGAGAAGGGAAGAGAAGGGAGTGAGAGTGAGAATACAAAGAGAAGGACAAACACGAGTAGCGAAACCGGGGTATGGGCAGGACACGAAGGGAGGGGCCTAGGTGGGGCTAGGTAAGTGGGTAGGTAGGGAATGTGGAGACAGAGAAGTTGACTAGGAAGAGACTATATGAAGGTGAGAGTAGAAAGGGGCTGTAGAGAATTGGAAGGTGAAGACAGTTAGAAAACAGGGAAGATTTTAGAGGAGCATAGAAAGGTTAGACGTGTGTCTGTATTTGCAGTGCCTACAGGAGTGGCGGTTGTGGTTGTGGTGGTGGTGGATTGTGCAAATCCCAGTAAATCTACACGTAGCTGGAACTATTTTCTAATTCGCACTATAATTATATACTATTGTACCTCCAGTTATTCTAATTACGAGAGTGGGTATTTATTTACTCTCTATTTATATCCAAGTGCCTCAATCGACTGTCTCTCCATCTACTGTCTGTGAATTACTATTTCAAATTCTCTCTTCAATCTACTGTCTTTTATTCATTTCTCTCCTTTTAATCACTCTCTTTTCACACTCTTTTTTTGTCTCTATTCTCTCTTTTTAAATCTCTTATTTTATCGCTCTATTGTATTTTTCTCACTATTCTTTCTCACTACACTTTGTCTAATTTCTTCCACTATTCTTTCTCTCCTTCTCCTTATCTCTGCTTCTTTTCGTCTCCACTTCCCTGCCTCGAAACGAGTCCAGTCAGACATCGCCCTGTTGTGAACTCTGACCCAGTGGCCCTGTAGCACTATGTACCGCGTGTGCTATTTCTGTTCATGATGCTACGTCATGACAAAGGGCTCACTTTTTGTGGCCTTTTCACCACTATATTTTTAATTTGCACCCACCACCTTCAAGACCAGCACTACATGGCACACCATAAAGAGAACCAGGATGTGGTGCTCCATTCTCGCATATTCACGACGCGTTTTCTCCTGGTCCGAAGGGTCCTTTTCTTCTGCAAATCCAAGATTTAACGGATTGCCGTCCAATCAGACGAGATACTCTTCGAATGCTTTTCGTCAACGCAGACTTGGCACGAACGGTTGTCCTGGACCGTACCATGTGCGCTTGGCAGAACGGCATTCGTCACGGTGAAATTAGCCGAGACGAGGGTATCGAAATTGGAGAACAAAGAGGAAGAGAAGTCGACAACCTGGTGTCAAATAAGAGGTATGGAATAGAATGTGGACAAGTTAAGAGAGTGGAAAGTGAGTGGATTTCCGCAGAAATTGAATACTGAGGACCTTTTCAATTATGGGTTTTGGACGGAAAGCTACAACAAGATATGTTGAATAAATTATACGACAATGAAAAGGATCGGAGGTTGCAGGCTCTGGCCGTACATCCCTTGCCTGGTAAGAGCGCTTTACAGGGTTATGGGGTCAGACCGGGGATTGAAGCATGGGCTCGTGTCTGCAACAACAGAGTTGAACACAATGGACCAGGGCCACTGGTAGAAATAGTGCAGTTGAAGTAGAGCTATTGAGATGAGCGACACAATAGAGCAAGACTATGGATAAGGGGCAACAATAGGGCGATGGTCTTAAATGGCGTACCCAAATAGTGGACCCAAATAGTGGACCCAAATAGTGGACTCATATGGTGGATGACTATGAGAATGGTTATGTAGTTGTGGACACTTCTCTTCGTTTAAATTCGAGTAATGTAGAGATAGGAGTCCTCGTGTGGTGGCTCAATTCTTATCTATAAAAGGGCTTGGTTCTTTGGTCTAAGCTCTGGTTATGGCCACTTGTAACGGAATTACTGTTATATTTAGGGCAGAGTTGAAAAATCCCGAAAACTGCTTAGAAATTTAAAAGGTGTTCTACATTGAAATGGAGACCACTTGAATTTAGCACATTTTCTATTCTTTCTTTTATCTGGTTCTCTTTATTGCAAAATTACACTCCGGATTGTTTTCTTTCTATTTATTGTATTATTTGACATACTTCTGCACAATGCAAGAATAATTTGGCACTTCTGAGCGTAAGTGTGTCCATTAGGGCTAGGATTGGGAATCTTAGCCCATGCTTTGATTAGGACAATTACTTCCAGCAGCTTTTTTACTTCGTGTTAAATACTTGTGTCGAAATCGATTCTCTAGACCTGGCCGTCAAATACTCATAGTAACGTCATATGCCTAATCCCTACAGGAACTCTATGTCAATTTAAGGGAATATTGTGGTGAATGTACTAGATGTGATTTGATACCTACTCTGGCAAAAGTAAGCTTTAAACTTTTTACCGGTTTTAATGGAATAGTTATACTCAAGTAGAAGCAGGAATGATGTCATCAGACGATGGGAGCATAAACCTTGTAATCACACCAGGAAGCTGTTTTAAGTCCAAAATAATGATTTCTACACCGTTTAGCCACTTGGATTTGTGCTCTTAGGTAGTAATGGCTGTGGGTCGCCTTAACGCATAAATTCACCACTAATGAAATAGATGGTGCTTTAACTTTTGAACGCTAACATTCACATAGAGATGAATGTGATCTGAGATTGCTTTAGCATCCTAATGCTGTCGAGAGACGTTACATGGAAGACCCCACATAACTTTCAATAGCATGGCGTTTGTAGATAGTCACGATGCAGAACAAATAACCCGAGATACGGCATCATCTAAAATAAAAGGAAACAAGCAGTCCAAATGATTTTAATGATTTCCGATGTTGGCGTGTTAATAAGGTCACTAATTCAATGGGAATGACCAATTTAATAGATGTTATTAATTCTTTATTTACTGCTGAAATAATCCTCTAATTGATGAATTCACTCTCACAGTTTCAGCTTTTATCACTTCTCTACAAAGACCAGGGTTTATGGAGCACCTCGGAATCCGACCTTCATATGCATTTGAGTGGACCCAATTACATCCCCAGTAATTGCGACTCACCTCCAGTCTTTTTGCAACTACTGTTGAATTACATCTTCTGAAGATAATTCTTATCTACAAGCTGCGCTCACAATAATACTTCAACATTCACCAATTTGGGCCCACGCTTTAACACAACATCTTCTCTTCCTTCTCTTCCTTCTCTTCCTTCCAAACTGCCTTCCAATCCCCCTCTCCATTCTCTGCAGCACTTAAGCCCCAATAGGAAATGTCCTTCGGTTGACTCCAAGTCGTTCTTCATATGCACACCCGCAAATTTTACGGACTACACCACTATGAAGGTCTCTGGAGTCCTCTTTAGAAGCGACAAGTTTCTATATCGGGCCAATCCTCTCGGCCGAAATCGGACCCCCAACCAGTCGCTTGCCCTCAACTACTCACTGGCAGCTTCCTTGCCCAAAGAAGACCCAGAATGCACCCATTTGAGAAAGGTGTTTGATGACCAGAAATACTTCAAAGCTTTCAACAAAAAGGCCGGAGACTCGGGCAATATCCTCTTTGGATCGCGGACTGGACTCTTCAAGAACGAGAGTTTGTCCACTCCGAACGGCCTTGTGGAGTTTTCCAAGAGTTCCCTCAAAGAGGCCAAAAACTTGGTCAGTTCCATGATCCACGAGGCCAACTCCAGGCCCGAAGGCCGCTTGACCTATATTCGAAAGTTGGACCAGCTCAGCGACATCCTCTGTCGAGTCATCGATGTGGCAGAATTCATCCGAGTGGCGCATCCCAGCTCCAAATGGGTCAACGCAGCCCAACAGACCCACGAGATCATGTTCGAGTACATGAACCAGCTCAACACCAATGTGGAGTTGTACGGACATTTACGGGACATCTTGAACGACCCCGAAACCAGAAAGAAACTAAGCATGGAGGAAATCCAGGTGGGAGAGTATTTGAAGCAGGATTTCGAACGTTCTGGCATCCATATGGACCCCGAAACCCGGGCCAACTTCGTGTCTATCACTCAGGAGATCTCGCTTCTCGGTTCCCAGTTCAACAACGATCTCCACAACCTCCAATCGTACTGGTGTGAGTTGACGGTGGACGAGTTTGAGTCGATCGAAGACGCTGCCATAAAAAGAGAGATTCAGTCGTACCAAAGCCGCTATGGCGGCCGTCGCAGTCCCAACACCGTCCAGGTGCCCTTGGCAGGTCACATTCCATACACACTCCTCACCAACTGCTCGTCGGAGGTGGTGAGAAAGAATATCTGGATCGCATTGCACAACTCGTCAGAAGAGCAGATCTCCACGCTCAACGCTTTTCTCAAGTACAGAGCGTTGCTAGCCAAAATGCTCGGATACCAGTCGTTTGGCCACTACCAGTTGGAGCACAAGATGGCCAAGAACCCTGAGAATGTGAAGGTCTTTCTCAGTAAGCTCCAGACATCGTTGAAAAACGACGGAGTCAAGAAAGAACTCGAAAATTTGTGCAACTACAAGGACAAAAACGCCGAGACCTCAGTGTTCGAGGCGGTCAAGCCCTGGGACCGCGACTACTTGTTAGGCAAGTTCCAGCAGGAGCAGCAGGCCAGTGTTCCAGAGCCCATTAACGGCTACCTTTCCATAGGAACCGTGGTGGCCGGTTTGAGCCGGCTTTTCAGCTCCATCTATAACGTCAAGTTTGTGGCAGAACCCACAGTCCAAGGGGAGACCTGGGACGCCAACCAGGTCCGGAAGCTCCAGGTGTACGACGAGGGCCGGGGCATCAAGCTCGGGTACCTCTACCTTGATTTCTGGTCTGGAAAAGTGCTTCCGTCTCACTTCACCATCGTGTGTCTGCGTCGACTCAACGAGCACATCGGAAGCGAGGACCGGCTGGAAGTGGGCCGCCATGCCCAGTTGGACCAGGACTACCAGTTGCCGGTGATTCTGTTGTTGTGCAACTTCCACCGGGCCAACGAGTCTATTGGAAGATTTGCCGGCATTGAGGGCAAGGAAGTGACGCTTCTCACTTTGGACCAGGTCGACACGGTGTTCCACGAGATGGGGCATGCCATGCACTCCATGATGGGCAGAACCGAGCTCCACAACTTGTCCGGAACACGGTGTGCTACAGACTTTGTGGAATTGCCCTCAGTGCTCATGGAATGGTTCAGCAAGGACCCCAGGGTGTTGTGTCGAATTGGCCGTCACTACCAGACAGGAGCCCCACTTACCAAAGAGCTCTTGGCAGCTCACCAACAGCAACGTGTGGTTCTAGACAATTGCGAAACCTACATGCAATCGAAAATGGCCATGTTGGACCAGGTGCTCCATAGCGAGCAATTGGTCCAGGCAGTGGAAAAGAGCGAGCCGTTTGACTCCACAAAAGTGTACCACGAGCTCGAAGCCCAGCTCCAGGTATTTGCTGACCAGTGGTCCACCTGGCACGGCAAATTCCCACATTTATTCTCCTACGGCTCGGTATACTACTCCTATCTCTTGGACCGGGCCATAGCAGCCAGAGTGTGGGATGGACTTTTTGCTGAGAATCCCTGGAGTCGTCAGGCTGGCGAGAAATACCGTGATAGTGTGTTGAAATGGGGCGGTACGAGAGACCCATGGAAGTGCTTGGCCGATGCGTTGGGTGAGGAGGAATTGGAGCACGGCGACCTGCGGGCAATGGAGGCCATAGGAAGGGGAGTCTAAGTGAAGAATTGGGGAACAGATGGTGCAATAAAGAATAATTATAAGGAGAGGTGTCTAAATGAAGAAATGGAGAACAGATGGTGCAATAACGAATAACTATAAGCAAATGTGGTGGAGTTAGATGAATTATGAGATTATGAGAAAACGAATCTTCTACAGAGATCAATTGAATCTAATGACAATTATAATCAACGAATTAGCATGATACTGATTGTAATTATTAGATTTTTTGAGAATCACAGATCCTATTGGTACATTCATTATACTCCAACGGGAGTCATGCACATATGGTAATGATCATGGTACTTTAATGAGAATTACGGATGCATATTCTTTTCATGTGCTGAATGCAAATTACGGACGCTAAGTTTCCATTCAATAAACTCTAATGAGAATTGCAGACGCAACTGATTTTCTTCTCATAAACCCTAAAGAATATTAGACACATTGATTATTCGTTGCATGTGCTTGAGGACCCTACTGATATTCTATGAGAATTAACTTCATACCAATTCACCTCAAATTCTGAAATTGCATTCTGATAAGCTCCTCTTTTGCGGTATATGTCAGGCGAGTTCGGGCCAATGGACGACTTCCCTAATGGACCATCCCCTTACCGACCACTTCCTTGCCTCGATCGCGTTCCTGGCATATATGGCGATGCTTCGCGAGTGTTCGAAAATGGAGTTCCTAACCGAGGGCCTTTTGGACTAATGCTCAACGGCTATGTTACGAGTTCTTGTAAGGGGAACCGAGAGGCTTCCCGATACGGATACGGCCACCACTCCGAAAAGTTGAGACCACATCCGAAGAAGCAGGAATCGCTCCAGACCTGGCCAGGACAGAAATCGGCGACAATTCCCACTACAACATGCCACTGTGGCACGGGCTTTTGTGGCACCGCCGCATGCCCTGCCAAACGCCCAAGACCCCCCCACATGTGAAGCTCTGGTTATCTCGGCTTGACTCGTCCAGGCCTTATCTTTTGATAACGGCAAATTGCTCCAATCTGCCTTATCTACGCCATGCTGGCCATATCGCCATATTGCCAGGGTTGCTATCTTTGGGTGCAGCAGAACCAGGCAATTGGAGGTCCAGATCCATTGCATTCCGTGGTCCAGATTCTGGCTATTGTATTTCCGGAATCCGGGCCGTTCTCAAGTTTTTCACTTGTACTCCGCCAGTACCCCACCTAGTGGGGTTGACGGAAGGGCATTGACTCACCACCCCGCTATGCCCCGCAAAGCCCGAGTCCAGTTATACTGGGAGGCCTGGGGTCGCTTCCATGTGTGGAACCGCCATGCAAACCCATGCAAGGATATGTAAGGCCATGACGGCGCAGTGCGTTGTTGGGCAATTTGTGGAGGAAGGTGGTGTCAGTGCATTTGCTACGACGGAAACGAGCGGAAGTAAGCACGAGAGAAATCACTCAAAAGATCAACTACCACTGAAAGATCGCAAGGCTGTATCATCCACATCGTCGATCTCTCTGCTAATGACCTCGACTCCAATGTCAATTCCAGTTCTAAATCAGTTCCAGGTCCATGTACCAGGGTCTGCTTACTATTCCCATTCCATGGAGTCCCGACACCAGCCGAATGCCCTGCATGGCCCAATTCCCTTTGAGGCAGTCAAGGCTCAAACCACCGCTAGCTCCGGGGCAACCCCAAGAATAGACCCACATTATAGGCCTGTCTAAACTGCACGGTGCTGGGTCGTCCGCAGTTTGCAGGTTGTGACAGCTGTCATGGAGCAAATCAGAGCGAGGAGATGACAAATAGAACAAGATAAGAAGATAGAAGTAAAGGAGAGATGGAGGAAGGAATGAAGCAAGAAGAAGCAACCAAGAAGCAACCAATACACTAACATCCACTCTGACCACCCATGCTGCACTCACCTATCCACACTATAGTTTCTGGTCGACGGATATGTTTCGCGGCACTTGTACATAGACAGTAAATAACGTCGGCCTTAGGACACGTAGATCCCGAACAGGCAAGGCATCGCGTCACGCCATGGCGTTTTGCACCACAAGAATGGTAAGGGCAGTGGCGCTGGATCCCAAAAAGAAATAGCCAGAGCGAAAAGACAAGCAAGATGCGAGATGCAAAATTTGCAAGAATAGAAGGGGGAATATTTCCCGGCACTGCGCATGGGCTGCGTCGGCGTGCATGCACCGACAGCAACGGAGCATTTCTGCCTCTACACACCAGGCAAATGGGGTGGGGGCGCCGGGGTGGCGGGTTGTGGTGGCAAAGAGGAGACGCTGGGTACATGTGCGAGGGTCCTCCACTTTGCTCCGGCGTCGTGGTCGCAGCAGGGGCATGCTGTCAGCCGTGTACGGCCTTCGGTGACACCTGCAGTCCACGTCATGCGGGCCGCGGGCTCACAACCGTCCACCCAGTGCGCAGAGCTGCAAATGGAAGCACACGCCTGGCTCCCATTGGAAGATAGGCGAACCGATAGCACCAGGACGCCTCCAGCCTGGGCATGCCTTGCGAGGAGGCTCGCCAAACAGCATCGTAAAACTGGATCCACCAAGCCAGTGCCATCAAGCCAGTGCCGTCAACATGCCCCCACCTTGCCGTCCCCTGCAGCTCCTGCACCCCTCCTTCAGCCCTCGCCCCACCTGTCCCCAGCCCCTCGCCTGCCCCGCGCCCGGGCCTCCCCTCTTCCGGCCCTTGACTTTCCCGTCCTTCGCCCAAAATTCCCACTATCTGGGCATGATCTTATCGTGCTCTGCGTCACTAACTGCATGTTGTTCCGGGGGTGCAGTGAACAATCTGGGTGGCCCGAGAAACACAGAAAAGCGCTCCAATTCGCACCGATTTCTCTGCAGTGTCCTACATCGCGCACACCCAGCGTCCCTCCTCCTACTGGAATAGAACCAGGCATAGCCTTCCCAGCATCCCCAGCAGCCTCCAACAGACCTCTGTGTTCCAGTTTCCGTGTCTGCGAGTCCTGTTTCCTTCTACTTCCAGCCTCCCCTTCTGTTGTCCCTGTCTTGTTTCGGACTAGTTCCAGACCCGTCCACGTCATCAGTTCCCCCGAAACAAGTGGAACCTGAGCACTACAGCGTCAGAACAGCGTCAGAACCCAGCGAGAAGACCGTCCCAGTCAGTGTCTTAGACGTATCTCTTCCATTCTACTAGTTGCCTGTGTTCTGCCAAGCCCCTTTTTGACAGCTCTGATTATCATCAAGTGTCAAAATAAACGCACATCGCTCCCCCTCTCTACATCACACCCAGTCTCCATGATGAAAGACGTCGAGCTCAAGCCCATCACCTCCGAGGTCAAGGGCAACTTCTCGGCCTCCGTGTCCGAAGAGGCCAACTTTTCCAACGAGGTGCCCACCTCCCGTTGGGAACGCTTCGTTGACAGCTTCCGTCGTCAGGAAAACGACAGCTCTGCCGGTAAGCAGCTCCAAAAGGGTATTTCCAAGCGTCACTTGGTCCTCATGTCCTTGGTGACCGGTGTCGGAACCGGTTTGTTGGTCGGTTCCGGAAAAGTGTTGCACAACGCAGGTCCGCTCTTCTTGATCATTGGTTATGCCATCGTGGGCTCGTTCTTGTACCCTACGCTTCAGGCGGCCGGAGAAATGGCCGTCAACTACCACGACCTCCTGGGAGGCTACAACAACTATCCCCGTAAGTTTGTCGACGAGTCGCTTGCGTTCGCCATCACCTGGAACTACTGTATCCAGTGGCTTTCGGTCATTGCCATCGAGTTGGTCACTGCGGCCATCACCATCGAGTACTGGACCACCAAGGTCAACCCCGACGTGTGGGTGGTGATTTTCTACGCCGTGGTGCTTGCCATCAACTTTGTGGGTTCCAAAGGTTACGGTGAAGGTGAGTTCGTGTTGGGCTCGTGCAAGTTGCTCATGATCACCGGCTTCATCATCATGGCCATCGTGGTGGACGCTGGTGGAGGTCCTCACCACGAGTTCATCGGCGGTCGTTACTGGCACAATCCTGGTTTCCACACCAACTTCAAGGGTCTCTGTTCTGTGTTCGTCACAGGTGCGTTTTCGTTGGGCCAGTCGGAGTTCGTGGCTCTTTCTGCGGCTGAACAGTCGCACCCTCGTCGTTCCATTCCCACGGCCTGTAAGTTGATTTTCTGGAGAATCTTGGTGCTCTTTTTGGGCTCCTTGACCATGGTGGGTTTGTTGGTGCCTTACAACTCAGACCGTTTGATGGGTTCCGGAGGTGGAGGCTCCCACGCCTCTCCCTTCGTGTTGGCAGCAGAGCTCCACGGAGTCACTGCCGTGCCCTCCATCATCAACGCCGTGATTCTTCTCTCCGTCACCTCGGTGGCCTCGTCCGCCTTGTACTCGTCTTCTCGTACCTTGCAGTCCTTGGCCGAACAGCAGTTTGCGCCTTCGTACTTCAACTACATCGACAAGGCCGGCCGTCCATTCCGGGCCTTGGTTATCTGCTCCATCATCGGCTGTTTCTCCTTCATTGCCGCATACAAGAAGCAGGAAACTGTGTTCAACTGGTTGTTGGCCATCTCAGGTTTGTCGCAGATCTTCACCTGGTTCGGTATCTGTATCAGCCACGTGCGGTTCCGGGCCGCCTTGAAGTACAACAACATCTCCACAGACTCTTTGGGATATGTGGCGTCCACTGGCGTGTGGGGTTCGCTTTACGCAATTGCGTGGCACGTTCTCATTTTGATTGCCCAGTTCTGGATCTCTTTGTACCCAGTTGGTGCGTCCAAGGCCACCGCCAGTAACTTCTTCCAGGGTTATCTTGGAGGCATTGTGTTGCTTTTGTTCTACATCGGCCACAAGGCGTGGACCCGCAACTGGAAGTTGTGGATCAAGGTGGAGGACATGGATATCCACACCGACAGAACCATTTTCGACGAGGAGGTCCTCAACTTGGAGAAGCAGGAAGACGAGCAGAGATTGCGCCAGATGTCGTGGCCCATGCGGGGCCTCAAGTTCATGTTCAGTTAGAAGAACGGGACTGTGTTAGACGAATAAAGCTGTATGATTATGATTAGTGTAGATGGATAAATTGAAAGTTAGTTTTAATTATTATTGGAGTATGTTGGAGTAGATGGATACATTGAAAGATAGTTTTGATTATTATTGGAGATGAAGGTGGAATATGTTGGTGTAGATGGATACATTGAAGGATAGTTTTGATTATTATTGGAGTATGGTCATGATGGAGTATGTTGGTGTAGATGGATACATTAAAGTTAGTTTTGATTATTATTGGAGATGAAGGTGGAGTATGTTGGTGTAAATGGATACATTGAAGATTGTTTTAATTATTATTGGAGTATGGTATTAGTTTACGGTTATGATGAGTGTAGATGGAATCAGAGTGTAAATGGATTTTTGCATATTCACTTTTGAAATTGAAGCTGTGATTAGGAAGAGTGTAGTGACGTGGAGAAATGGAGAGGCTCGATTTAAGTGACTGCCGTATGCTTTTAAGAAGTATCATGCTCTGAAGAGAACCGGTACAGTTGGAGCCGAGTCGCTTTTGATTAATATTTGAATTGAATGGGTGCTTGATAAAGAAAGGTTATGGAATTAAACTCATTTATGATTTGGAATGTGTCAGCATATTATGGTAATTGTGATGGAATGATAGAATTGTTGTGATGGAATTTGCAGCCGGATGTAATGAGGTTCAATTTTCCGAGAAGTAATTTCATGGGTACTAGAAAAATGACTATTCGGAATGGAGTTTGCCCTTTTTGATAGTTTTGCAGTTGTGTTTTAATTCGACTTAAGGGACTATTTTCGCCGAACCTTTATTATTCTTGTTCCATGGATTAGATTTCTGAACGCTTAATGGAGCCATGACCAAGCTATTCAATAATTAGATCAATAGTATTTCTTTCACCCTGTTCCGCTTACTAGAGATTGAAAAACTCTGTATCCAGTAAAGCAAATAGTTCTGGCGAAAGCTTCCCTCACTCAATTTGTTTAATTTTCTAGCAGCATCTATGTCCATTTCAAAACTTGACTCGTCTTATTTCAATTAGTCTCAACAATCAACAGGACTAACAGGACTAATTCTACCCAATTCGATTGTGCCCGAATTGAGCATAATGAAGTTCATATCTTACCATATACTTTGTCACTAATATATTTACTAAATACTAAGGCGGATTATGTCTTTAAGTATTCACACAAAGTGTAATTCTTTGAAGCCGCATGGAAGCCACAATCCTCGCAACCTCATGGCGGTTGACTCGGGTAATTGACCCTTCTTTCGTATAATTTACTTGTGGCTCAAGAGCCACAATCAACTTTCATGTCAATTGGAGTAGTTGTCTTTCTGGAAAGTGGTGCCTGACACTTCACCACAATTGCAGTCTAAAATATGTCAACTTCGCAGCACCAATTGCCACATCCAGAAGTGCAATTATTTCATGAATCGTTTTCACTCACATTTCCCAAAAGAACAAGAGTGGGAATATCACAAAAGAGGAACATTTGGACCGAATTTGAAAGCTCTAGGACACTCCACTTCAAACACGTTGTCACGAGAAACCAATTCGGAAGAGTCAGCTTCTAACATATATCACGTGAAGCGAATCACATGACGCAACAGCTAACTTCTTCAAATAGTCCATACTTTTCACTACATGAAGCTTTCTCCCCATATATGGCGCCGGTACGCCAGTTCGTCCAAGAACACGGCAGTGCTTATGCGTGCACAGCTCGACATCAACGGAATCATCGCAAACGAAGCCAAGTACCGTGATTCGCTCGTCAGAAGACAAGCACCAACTTCCATCGAAGACAATTTGGATTTCGTGATAGCACAAAGACGGAGCCAGATCGACTTAGAGGCACAGGTCAATGCTCTCCGTCATGAGCGGTCCAAGCTAGGCAGTCAGATCCAGGCTGCAGCCAATAAAGAACCCATAAAAACCAGACTTCTGGAAATCAAGAGTCAGCTCAAGCCTCTTGAACTGCAACACAAACAACTCACTGAGGCCATCTACTCATGTGCAGACAGTTTGCCCAATCTCTTGGATGCTGCGGTTCCTACCGACCCCTTGAATGGTGAGGTAGTCGAGTATATCAATTGTTCTGCCGAGGAAGAGTATTCGACTACTCCGTATGATCACAAAGAAATAGGTGAAAAGTTCGGCATTATGGACTTCAACCAAGCTTCTCGGATCTCAGGTTCGTCCTGGTACTATCTCATTGGCGATGGAGCCCTTCTCGAACAGGCATTGGTGCAATATGCTCTCAGTAAGGCCCGTAAAATGGGCTACACCATGATGATTCCACCCTCCATTGTCCGTTCTGAAGTGGTCGATGCCTGTGGTTTCAAGCCCAACGACCAGAATGGAGAAAAACAGGTATACAAGCTCGAAGACGAGGACACTGCATTAACCGGAACAGCAGAAATCCCTTTGGGTGCGTTCCATTCTTCCACTGTTTTCGAAGATAACGTGTTTCCCAAGAAATACGTAGCTGTGTCCCGTTCTTATCGTGCAGAGGCCGGTGCAAGAGGCAAGGACACCAAGGGCTTGTACCGTGTGCATGAATTCACCAAGGTGGAGCTCTTCCATTTCACCAATTACTTGGAAAATGCCCAGTCAGAACTCGAACAGATCAAAGACTTGCAAGTGGAAATCATGAAAGAACTCGGCTTGAAAGCCAAAATGATCAACATGCCCACTACCGACTTGGGTTCTCCTGCCATGAAGAAGTACGATTGTGAGGCTTGGATGCCAGGAAGAGGCAATTGGGGTGAATTAACCAGCACCTCCAATTGTGGAGAATATCAGCTGAGAAGATTAGGTATTCGGTTCAAAGACGGCGATGCACTCAAGCATGTTCAAACCCTCAACGGTACTTGTATGGCGGTTCCCCGTGTCATTGTGGCCTTAATTGAACAAAACTATGATGCAGAATCAAACTGCATTCACATTCCCGAAGTTTTGAGAAAGTACATGGACGATAAAGACAGAATTGTCCCCAATAATTTGTAAATAGCCTGTATTTTAATAATCACATAGTAATCCTATATTCAATTCTCGTAATCCTCGTCCGAATTGTTATATTCGTCTTCACTTACAGCATTTCGCCTTACGGGAGTACTCACGGTACGTTTCTCGTCAAACACTTTCACGCCAGATCGCTTGATATCGTCCATTTTGGACGAATGCAATTGACGAACCTTGTTGAGTCGAGAAATCTTGGAATTTTCAGTGGTAACGTTGATTCTGTTGGTGCTGGAAGAAAGTTCTTTAAAATGATCCTGAAGAGTCTTGAACTCCTTATATCTCTGCATGTATGCTCTAGACATCTCCTCATAGCGGGATTCCAACGTATTGTATTTCTGTTGCAATTCTTCGGTTGACTCCTTCAACTTCAATGCTGCAGTAAGTTCTTCAATCTTTGTGGTTTGTAGATCCAATTGAGCTTGAAAGTTCATATTCTGTTCCCTCAAAAAAGTGGCCAGTTCTCTGGAATCATTATGGAATTGTTTTACATCATCGTCGGATTTTTTGGTGCTGCTCAAAATGGCCAATATGTCCTCCAAAAGTTTGATTGATTTTGTATCTAATGAGACTGATTTCATTTCGGCGATTAGGGGATCAATAATTTGTCTGACCAAATCACTGGGTGGCAATCTGTCTTGCATTTCTGTTAATTTGGCAACAACAGCTTTCTCTGATTTCAGTGAAGACAATTTCTTCTCCAAATCAGCCAATTTGGACATGACCACGGATTCGTCTTTCAGAAGTGCCCTGGCAAGGATCTTCTTAATTTCTAGGACATCCAGGTTGGATTCTATGGACTTCTTGATTTGAATGAGGGATTCTGAAACCAGACCCAAATCGGTATCACGCAACAGGTCAATTTGCTGGGCTATTTCTTGAAGTTTTGAGTCAATCTCTGGATTTTTCTGTTCCTTGTAATTAGTTACAGCCAGTTTTATCTCTTCCAAGGTGCTTTGAACGTCTTTGACATCAGAATTGGCTCCCTTTTGTTTCGTCTCTTCTGTATCAGCCAAAATCTTCGAAAACGCCGTTTTTAATTCAGAAATCACTTCTATCTGCTTGTAATCGGTGTGTTTCTTCACTTCTGACAACTCACTGCTGAAAGCAGCGAGACGTTCGACGATGTTGGTGATATCCTTCTTGGTGGCATTTCCTTCAGTAATCACTTCTTCCGAGTAGCTGGCGATGTTTTGAAGCAACTTGTTAAGATTCTGGTTGTTGTTTCTCAGTCTGTCGCCGATTTGGCCCACGTCTACTGCAGTTTGTTTGGTCTGAACCTCAAGATTGTACAACTGTTGTTGGATCAAATGATTCGAGTTGTGAATAGCATTGAAATGTTCGTCAATGTTGTCGTTCTGGAGAAAATTGAGCTTTCCTGGTTTATTGGGTGAGATAGGCTTGAGAGCCAGCTCAAGTTTGGGGGAACCGGGCATGTTCTCTTTGTCCATAGCTATGTTGATGTTTTCTGTATTGATTTCGTATATTTGGTAAATAACGCGCAAGTGAAATAATGGAGAGGTGCGAAAGACATAATTGAAATAGGCAGTGTGGGAAGTGGACTAAATGAGGAACTAATAGTCTGGGTGTGTTAACTGTGAGATTTAGATAATGTGGGGTCTTTGAAACAAATAATTTGTCCAAGTATTCGCTTTGAAAGGTGATTTCTTCTTTCCAGAACTGTTCATTATAATGAACAGTTAAGATTAATAGTCGATTGGGATGAATAGTACATAATATGAGACGAATCTTCACTCAAGACATAATAGTAAAGATTCGTCAAGTCGACATTGGATAAGCTTTGTGTTGGCACTCATCTTCAATTAATTCTACTAATTACTACACATTTTATGAATTTGGTGGTTGATAAGGTTATTGTCTAGAGATGGCTTTTCTTGGCCGGTGTTCTTGAAAATGACTTTACCTGTGTTCCAAAAAGTGACTTAAAACTTCCTTACTGTCACTTATATTGGACATTAGTATCAAGGTCATATAGAATTTGTTTGCATTATCCTATATATTATTTTGCCGAATGTCAATATTTACACCAAAGTTACATATATATCTTGACTCTACTACATTTCATTCCATTTTTTCAGTATTAATTCGTCGCTATTAATTATTATACACTTTCGATTCAGAAGCCCATTTTACTCTTGAGAGCTGCTCCATAGAGAGACTTCTTTCCACTATCAAACTCTTCAGAGACAGCTTCACTCATGTTATTAGCATATCCGTGGAAAGTCTCCTCAACGCTTTCAATTCCCGTCTGCAAACTCCTCATGAAACCGGCACCTCCAAACCCATATCCACCAGGTTGTCCACCCTTCCTAACAGGATCTTTATATCCTCTGGAATTAGTTTCTTCTGCACCAAAGCCTCCATAACCATAATTCAGCTGTGGGTTGGCTTCAGGACTGATATTGTGGGCTAACACACTCTCTGGATTCTTGGCAGGCTTTCTGTTGGGTCCACCAATCAAGAAAGCCAAATCTTCAACACTAATGTACTTGGTTTGGCCCTTAGCCCACAGTAATGCACCGGCTACTGGACGCTGGGGAATAATGCTATTCTCATTGAACAAAACATCGGTTGCGCTGGCTTTGTTGAATTTAAGCTTGCTTTCTTTGAAACACACCCTCAATTGAACTGATTCTGTCTTGCTTGTCTTGATGAAAAAGTTACCACTTGGAAGGATTTTCGAGCCAGTAGCAACGTCTGATTCCAAAGCTCCTCTCAATTTCAAATACATGTCCTTGGGTAGCTTAATTTCTGCAACATCATTGAGCGCTGGAATCGAACTGAATTTAATGAAACCTGTACGGATAATGCTTGCAAGAAGAATCTTTCCTGGGCCTAAATCGACAATAGCACTCCGCACACACAAATCGTCTATAACTTTATGGGATAATTTAGTTTTTGGCAATTTCAACACTCTCAAATCTCTCTTAGAACAGGTGATGATGTAACCAGGGATGACAATTCCTTGACTCAATTTATTGAATGTATCGAGGCAAGCAACGGTAGACTTACCGTCCTTGGCCGAAATAGGAATGATATTGTTTAACTTGGAGGAGGTTGGGTCCTCGGTTGTCAGACGGTAGTTCAAACCTAGCGTCTTATCGGCAAAAACAACGGAAAATCCGCCGTTACTTTGAGGCAATATCTTGAACACGAGGAAATTGCCACCGCAATTGGTACCAACAAGCAACAAAATCGATGAAAATCCTTCTTGACCATACTCCATGATAGAAAACTCCATGGTGGTTGCATGGCAGTTTCCTGTAACAGATGGGAGGAACAGGGAAATGGACTCATGATTGAAAATAATAGCGGGACCACGAGTGATGTCACATACCACCAATCTACCGGATTTGTAGGCAATGGCTCCAAAACCAACATTGCTGATTTTCAAGCATGCAATTTCTTCAGGTGGATCCAATTGCATTAAGCTGATTGGCAAAAATGTAGTACTTTGGGAAAAGGAGCCCAGAATACGGTCGGCAAGACTGATGATTTTGGCATTTCCGTTGCTGTGCTGAACCATGCAGCCACTGTAGTCCCTGTTAGAATTGACCTGGTTCTGCTGAGTGACCTTGTTTTTCCCAAATTTGAGAATAACCACGTCGCCGGTTCCCAAACCTGCAATCATTTCTCTGCTTTCAAAAGAAAGAGAAACAGCCACGATCTTGGTGGACTTTTTCCTGCCGTCGTCATACAACGTTTCCTTCAAACTGACTTGGACAATTTCCTCGCCGGCAGATTCGTTTCTGGACACATCTTGCAATCTAATGAGACCATTTTCGTGGCCAGTGATGAGAACATCACGGGTTCCTTCATTTGCGCCAATGGCCTTGACGTCGGTGGTATGGGCCACGGCAGTTCCGCCCTTGAACAACGTGTGGTTGACGGAACTGGATCCGGTGGATGCTCTCGACGAGAGAATACTGAACCAATCGATTCTCTTGACGGAACGAAGAGACGAGAACAGAATGGGGGGATGAATGAAGCCAATAGACAAAGGTAAGATGAGGTTTCCTAAATCATTGGAGACAGTAGGACCGGTCATATTGGGAAGAGCACCGGGAGGAGCGTCGGGGTTGCCGAACTTGATGAAATAAATGGACTGGCGATTGCTCTGGAGAAGTAAGTACTTGGGGTCGTGGTTTCCAGAAAAGTAGGGTGTGGTGTTCACGGGCACCGATAAGATCAGGGTGATGTGTTCAGGGTTCTCGGGGTTGGCGCTTCCTTCGTTTAAAAGCACTGGAATGATTTTCTGGCCGTTCTGTGGCTGACAATAGAACTCGGCCTGTTTTGCATGCGACGTCATGGAGTACTTCAAAGTGTAGCCGAAATCGAAGATATGGAGCACCTCACTGGCGCCTTCGGCAGCATCGCTGCCGAAGATGATCAATTGGGTGGCTTCGGGGTCCATTCCACACACCCATTTGACACCTTCAATGATGTAATTGGGAGCCTCCATGGGAGGGCCCGGAAGGTGCAAATTGATGTCAAACACGTTTCTGGCCTCGATGAGCGTGGCGTCGGCCGCGTCCCAGAACACCATGGCCGAGTCCTTGTGGACTGTTAGCACGTGGAGGCCATTGGGGTGGAAATGGGCCTGGGTCAATTCACTGATGACGGCACTGGACGAGCCAAAGAGCTTCTTTTTGCCGCCGTTAGCCACGAACTGCGAGTACTCGAAGCTTTTGGCGCCCTTGGCGATCTGGTATACAAAACTGTGCACGATCTCGCCACTGGCCATGGAGTACATCACCGCACAGTGGGTGTAGGCCACCAACAACGTACCGATATCCCGCGGATGCCACTCGATCAGGAGAACCGCCGACAACTTCTGCTTAGGGAGGACCTTTTTCTGCAAGTTGTCCACCCGGAACGGGGTCATGGCGCCCCTATCCACGTCGTAGAACTGGAGGCCTCCATTGGACATACCCAACACCAACCAGTCCAATGAGGGGTCTGTTGCAATGGACGTGATGGCGGATGACGCCAGATACGTGTAGAGAATCGACTTGCTGTGCAAAGAGAGCACGGTGATGTTGCCAGACGCTGCCGACACACCCACCAAATACACCCCCTTGACAAAGGCAAGGAAAGTGACAGGAGACGACGACTTGAACTCGAAAACGACCTCGACATTGGTGTCTCCATACACTCTGATCTCATTGGACGTGGTGGAAATGGCAAGAAGTGATTGAACAGGGTCGTAGGCAGTGGCTAGCACCAGGTTCCGGGGTAAACCTAACTGGGTAATGGTGGCAATATCGAGCGACTTGGACTGGAGATCCGAGGGCAGAAGGTCCTGGTTTCCATGGGTCTTGATGGCATTGGTGACCAGGTTGAGCGAAAGGGGGGCCTTCCTGTTTTTGATCTTGGAAAACATGGGGATAGAAGAAAAGGAGGGTTTGAATACGAGGTTATGGGTCATGTGATGGGGGTCATGTGATAATTTGACACATGTGAAGCTTCGTGGTCACGTGACCAGTTGAAACCTATGTGGCACGTGCTGTGTGTCACATGATGCACTATCTCTACTTTTTGACACGTCTTCTTTCACACTACTCTACACGAAAATGGTACGTACGATTGCCGCCCGGTGTGGACCAAACACGGCTCTTCAGAGGCCCTAGGCCTAGCCCAACGGCCCAACCTTGGTATGGGCAAGTTTCTTACAAAAAATCCGCCTTTTTCCGCCCCAGAACCGGCCTGTTTACCCTGACTTTTCACTCCATTCCAGTTCCAATATGTACTAACCCTAGGCCTGTGACAAGTTGATCGGTCTTGCAATGCTTGCTGTGGCTACTGCTGTGTTTGCCTACTACACCGCCTGGGTGTTTGTTTTGCCTTTTGTTGATGACAGCAACGTGTTGAACTCGTTCTTCCTTCCAAGAGAATACGCCATCAAGTTGCCTATTTTGTTGTTATTGGTTGGTGGATTGGGTGTCGGCTCGTTCATTGGTAACGTGTTACTCAAGAACGCCCAGAAGGAGAAGTTGAAGAAGGCCAAGAAGTCCCAATAACTACGCCCGGCTGCCGGGAGCAGTGCCAGCCTGCCTCTCTTGAATATAGACAATACATGATGCCCGAATTATGAGAATAGAAGGACCCGAGTGGTGCATGTAGGTGAGTGAACGAATTGAATCTATGGCTGAAAATAATCAAACTAGTTCACTATGAAAAATCAGTTAATCCAGAGCACATAATACTCAAATGGTCACAGCTTACTGAAATGTTCACAGCATACTGGAATGTTCACAGCTTACTGGCATGTTCACGATATAGATATTCACTCATACTATATTCTCGCTTCATTTCTTATCTACTGTTGTTTATCAATTTTTGTTTATTAATGAGTTAATGATATCACATCGAATAATCAATGGACAATTATGCTATGCGTCTAAATGACTCGGTACTCCCCTTTCACGACCGTATCACCACATCTCCACTTCTGGTGATGTACTTGACTCCCTTGTATGGTTTGACGGCATCGCCCATGCCTTTAGCACTGATGACCTTCAAACTGTCCACCTTCATTCCAGAAGGAACCGAGCCCTTGTAGTTGAAGGACAAACTGATATGAAGAGGACGAAGAGGAGAAACTGACGTCATCTCAAGAAGGTCTGGGGTCTGTTCTCGACTGTTGCTGTCGTCGGTTTTGGGTGTAACCAACGTTCCTTGGAACATGGGCAGAATGCCAGTATTGATAGTTCTGAGGTTCCATTCGCCCACTCCGTGGCCTTTGTAAGTGAAATCACCGTGGGTGATACGGTTGGACTTGATGCTGGACACGAGATCGTCGTTTTCGTCGTTTTCGGCGCATTGGACCACCACTTTGAGGTCCTCTATTTTCGACACAGAACTGACCTTGTCGATCAGAAGCTTGATCAGGAACTCATTCTTGAGCACGCCCAACCCCGTCTGGTAGTCGACCGCAATCAAACCAAGCAAGTCGTGGTTGTTTCTGGACAATCCAGGCTCGATATCGATGTCGTAACTCATCAACATCGACTTTCCATCAGCAGGAATAAACGACAACGTTCCTGGGCTGGAAATCCATTTTTCGACGTCAATGCACTTGTGGAAGCTGGGAAGCTGGAGTTTCAACCCGTTGATGGACAACAACAACTGGAGCAATGGCACTCCCGTCAAATGTGAGGTGAAATTGATTTCTCCCAGAATGTGCCCGGAAATGGGCACCATTTGCGACAGCAGCTTCAACGACGAGTAGAAGGCCGAGTCGAAATGACTGCTGGACGAGTAGAGCTGTGCGTTGTTGGCTAATCTTGCGGGTTTGAGCACCACATTCACTGTCTCAACTATGTCCACAAACATCTCGTTTTTGATGTATTTGACGTTGGAGCGTCTCCAGGGGATGGTGTTGAGCGGCTCTTTTGCAGCAGTCTGGAAAGGCGCTGGAGCAGCGCCTTTGGTGACGTGGGCAGCCGCAGTAGAAGCCAACTGGTTGGAGGTGCTCAAAAACAGCGACAAGAAGCTCTTGGACGGAATCAAATCGCGGAGTTTGTTGAAGTCGGTGGTATTGGGCATACCGTCGTCCAACATTTCGTTGATCAAGAGCGTCAAGGTGTCGTTGTTGGCGTCCACTTTGGTAGGAGACAAAGGCGACCCAAAGTAGTCCACCATGGCCTCCTCGAGCCTCTGGACAAAAAGTAACGGGATTAATGGGTTGGGGCTGTTTTCATTGGAGCAAAGAACATACACAATCAAGTTCTGGGTCTTGTCGAAGGCCAAGAAGTAGGAGGAGTTGATTTCCACAAACGGTTGATCGAGGTCCACAACCGCATTGATTCGGGGAAGTAGCGTTTTAAACTTGGGAGAATTGAGGTTTATGGAGTACTCAAACACAAGGTTGTTGTTGCTGTCTGCTATATACACGGAATGGAACATAGTGGAGGGTAACAGTGGAGGTGTCTAGTCTAGAGTTGAATGTATAATAATAGTGCGTGCGCAGGCCAGAGAGAATATAGGGAGATAGAGAGGAAGATAAAGATATTGAGGGAGTGAAAAGTGAAGAACTAGATACTGGTGGAGATCATTGGGATCAAGGGTATCATTTGGTGGTCTTGGTGTAATTTTTCCTTTCATTTTCGTAGAGATTAGCCTGTTTTTTGGCCATTTTCTGGCTGTTTCGTCGCTTGACGTCCCAAAAAAAGCAGAAATGGGTTTGTCTCGGACCCCAGTCATTTCCTGGGCTTTCCAATACTTGTATCAGCCCTAGCCACTGTCTTGTACCGCCACAAACGGACTTCCATCCTGGCAAACTCTCTAACTCACGTGACCTTTACAATCGGCCTATTTCGCCTCTTCAGGTCGATATCGGGAACCGAGTGCTTCGGTGTGGAATCCTTGGCTGCTGCCTCAGGGTGTAAAATTTCTTGAGTTTAGGCAACGCTTGTAACCTGTTCTGGTTTTTGGTAAATGCAAAAATTGCATCTGCTCTACTCATGAACATTTACTTAGAAATAGAGGCAGTTACTAGTGACGAGAGGAACTCATTCCGATGGCCCAAGTGGCACTATCCAACGAGAGCCTTTATTTGTTCCCCTTTCGCTACCTGAATTATATATCCTTGCCTTAATTTCGTTTTTAGGGTGCTTCTTGTGCATTTACTTGGCCATTATGGTTTGCGACTTTCTCGCTTAAACTCTACTAAATTGCTTGCCGTGCTCTGGGGTATTGGGGAGTTCGGGGTCGGTGTTTGCTCTGTTTGCTCTGTTTTTTCGGCCGAAAGAGTGTGGACTACTGTGCAAAGCCTTGATGTAAGATTTTTAAGGGAAATATTTGCTCACAAGGATTTCACCAAGTCTCACTCAGTCTCATAGTCTGGGACTAGAAGCGACCAGAAAAAGGATTGCGTCTGGTTACTTGATGATTTGAGGATGTTATCCTACTATATGAAGTCGTCTCTACATCTTGGAGATGTTTCTTGCGGTCTAGACCCGCAAATAGCCACTTTTCAACCTTAAGGGTCCAGAATCTGCACCAAGTCAAGAAATTCTAGAAAAGCATGGCGTTCCTCTTCCAGTTGCAAATATGCTCAAAACAAAATGCTCAATTCCAGCCTCCAGGTATAAATGACCAGGGTCTGCCAGGGGAATGGACCTGATACCATTTTCAATGACGACCATCATAGTGAATTAATTCCCTTTTACTGAGGATACTCTCCATTACAATTGATATGCGGGTAATTAATATTAGATGTTATACAAACAAAAATAACAAGAAATAAGGGGGAAAGTATGGAGTATCTATAACAAGGCAATGCCAGGCTCGAGTGAGTTAGGGGACCCACATGGAACAAGCCCACCACGCCAAAATATTAGCCGAGTCATTAGGGTCGTCAACAAAAAACCAATTGGAGAAGAATGGATTGGTTGGGGAACCATTTGTCAGGCACTGGACAGGTTAATTCACAGAGCTGGAATAATCTCAGTATATTCCAGCCCCACACACACACATTTTTCATGACCTGTCTCAGCACGCAACAAACTGGCTATAGTACTAGTGGATTTTCATAGGAATCAGAATCAGAATAGAGACATATCCAAAGATAGAATCATAGAGACGTATCCAAAGATAGAATCAGAATATTAAGACTCATCCAAAGATAGAATCAGAATAGAGACATATCCAAAGATAGAATCACAATATTAAGACTCATCCAAAGATAGAATCAGAATAGAGACATATCCAAAGATAGAATCACAATATTAAGACTCATCCAAAGATAGAATCAGAATAGAGACATATCCAAAGATAGAATCACAATATTAAGACTCATCCAAAGATAGAATCAGAATAGAGACATATCCAAAGATAGAATCACAATATTAAGACTCATCCAAAGATAGAATCAGAATAGAGACATATCCAAAGATAGAATCACAATATTAAGACTCATCCAAAGATAGAATCAGAATATTAAGACTCCGATAAAAAGGTAAAGATCAAGACACTGTCAAAGCTCTCAATTACGAATCAAGACAAATTCAAGACTCTCAAACAAGAAGACAATATCAATGATCCCTATCATTTGCATCAGACGCAACCCATCAGATTCTGACTCTGCCGCTTCTGTTGCTTCTGTTGCTGTCACGAGAGCTTCTGGAAGAAGAGCCCTCGTGCGAGCCTCTCAAAGGCTGGTCCTCGGAGATCTCGTTGATGTTCTCATCGTCGTTGATCTCGTACTCGACATCCAAGTCTCTGATGACTCTGGCCTCGACGTCGGGAATGTCGGCCATTCCGTAGTAGGCAATGGCGCCCAAACCGAGGAAGGCAGAGAGGATGGAGAAAATCATGGCCACGATACCTCTGGCGGTGAAGCCGGCAGGCAAAGGCGCGTGCTGCACGTTCTGGCCCTTCAAATCAAGGTAGTTGTCCTTGTTACCGGCAGCATTACCCTCGAATTGCATGTTGTTCTTGATACAGGCATTCTTGGAGGACTCGGTCAATTGCTGCTCGGCGTTGGCCTGGATGCCCATGGGGTCCTCGATGAAGGTGAGGGCAAGACCCTGGTCCAAGTGCCACTCGATGTGACAGTGGAAGAACCACACACCGGGGTTGTCGGCCTTGAATCTCATCACCATGTGCGAGTTTCCGTTGACGTAGACAGTGTCTCTGATCATGGGGAACTCGGGGAACTCGGCGTGGTCGGTCACATTGAAGGTCTCGGGGGCTTCGTCGGGGAAAGGAGGAGCTCTCTCGACCACCTGGAACACGTGGCCGTGCAAGTGGAATGGATGCTTACCGGAGTCGTGGTTGTTCAACACAATGTCAACAACGTCGCCACCCTGCAACACGATAGCGTGGGTGTTGGTTCCGTAGGCCAACTCGTTGGTGGCGAACTCGCCGGCAGACAACGCTGTCAAAAGTGTGGGCACCACGGGCTTGGTGTAGGTGATGTTGTTGAAGAACGCGTAATTGATACCGTTGCCCAAGTTGTCCATGGCGACGTCGATGGTCACGGTCAAGTCGGCATCGTCCAAGATGGTGGTGTTGGAGAGCGGCTTGAGGTAGAAGTCGTCCAAAAAGTCCCATTCATCCACAGTAAGGCCTGAAGGCATGGGCTTGTTCATGTCGTATACAATGAAGTTGGTGGAGTTGACCTGGAGATCCTTGGGCTGCACGTCCAACATGTCGGTGTCGAACGCCTGCATGAAGGCGTAGTTCTTGTCGTTGTTGTCCTTGGTGGTGACCAATGCGGTGTAGCGCTGGGCCACCGTCACGTACAACATGTCGGTGGTGTTCTTTTCCACATAGATGCCGTCGACCTCCACCACGGTGAACTCGTGGTCCTCCATCCAGAGATACTGCGAGACAAACCGGCCGGTGTTGATGATTCTGAGGAGGTAAGTTTTGTTTGGCTCCACTTTCCACGTCACGTTTTTCGACTCGTTGAACAAGGAGTTTTGCGGAATGGGCTCGGCGCCAGTAGGGTTGTAACGGTTGAGGAACTTGGGCATCAACACGTCGGAAACGTCGTGGTAGTTCTCGCCAATGGTCAACACCACCTCCTCGTCGTACTCGTATGGGAAGTCGTCGTCCTCGATGATGAAGGCGGCACGCATTCCGTCTCCGTACTGTCCTGAGGTGTGCGAATGGTACCAATAGGAGCCCACCTGGTCACCCACGGTGAAGTTGTACAAGAAGGTCTCTCCTGGGGGAATGGGACACTGGGTCACCATTTCCGGTCCGTCCATCTGGTTGGTTCCGTTCTGAAAGAGTCCGTGGAAGTGCAACGAGGTGTTTCTGTCGTCAAAGCCATTGGTCAAGTACAAGTTGATGCGGTCGTGCTTCTTGACACGCAAAATGGGCAAGGGCCACAGGTCATTGAAGCCAATGACCTGCTTTTCTGCCACTCCGTCGGGGTTGGCAGTGACCCAGGTGGTCTTGAAGTACCACGTGTGGGTCTCTGCCTGAATAGACCGGGCTAGAAATGCAAACAAGAACAACGACAAGAGGTTCATGGTATGTGCGGGTCGAAACAGGAAGAAAAAATGCTCAGGAATGGGGCGTCTTATATAGTGTCGCGAAAAAAGTGTCGGGAGAAAAATTGCAGAGATTGATCTGATAAGCCGAATCGGACTGGAGGGAGAAAAAGGACGGGAATGAGTGGATGAGAAAGGGGACAAAAGGGGCAAGAAATGGGGGCAAAGGGCGCGTTTTGGCGAGTCCATACGTCGATATTCCTCTTCTTTGGGGCCAGATGTGGTGATGTGTGCTTTTTCGTCCACTTCGGGGCCTCCTGGCCCCAGATGTGGTGCCTGGTGTGGTGGACTGTGGTCTGTCCTATTGCGATCGCGACACCTGATGGTATTGCGGGAAAAACGGGCCCCGACACTGGGCTCAAGGACCACAAAGCCGAGCAGCCTATGGCGGGCGCCGGAGAACGGCGGAGGCCATTGGCTGGAGTCAAAAGTGGCCTGGGTACGGCATTTGAGGTGAAAAGTGTCTGAAATTGCGGTGCGCGGGCTCGTAACCGGGCAGGGCTGGGCATGCGCGGCCAATCACCGCGCGGCTCGTATGCCATCTGATAATTTCCATCTGATAAATAAATTACTTCAGACAAAAATGCGGTGTCGGGGTCACGTGCGCATAAACCCGGGGTCTGATGATGAGATGACAAGTCACGTGCAATAATATTATCCTTAATTACAGTCACATGACCATTCATATTATAATGACATCATTGAAGTAGTGAAGTTATGATAAACTCATACACAAAGCCATGAAAATTAATCTCATTTGTAGTCAGCATGGCATCTCATTATAGTCAGAATGCAATCTATTATATTCATCTATTATTTATGGTCACATGACTTATTAGTCTCTCACTACTAATTGTCGTCTATTGTATCACCTCATTTATTGTCAGGTCATATGTCACGTGTCCCTGTCACGTGCCACAGACCTTCTCTTCACCAACCCTCTTTCCACTCCCCTACATGCCCCGTGCATAGAAGCGCCGCAGGATTCGTCCCCCACGTGCCACCATGTCCGCTCTCCACAAACGCCTTCTTTCCTCGTCTTCCAGCGCCCTCAACTCGTCAAGTTTCAACATCAATTTTGGCCAGATCAACCAGCTCTTGTCCAAGTCGTCCAAGTTGCTCAACCGGGACAAGCACACCAAGAAACTCGAGCTGGGTCAGTACAAACGGTCCACCCATCCAACCTCCGTGCCTTTAAAGAAACTTTTTTCCAATAATTTCCCGTTATCCATCAAGGAGTCTGTAGATGACTACAGTCACAGAAACAACCCGTTGAAGTTCCAGCACGAGCTCCTCTCGTTGCTTCCGTTCTACCCCGAGGCAGATGCCCTCGGCCGCACCAGTCAGGTGGTCCAAACTCCCATCGACGACAAAGGAAACTACATCAACGAGTTTGTCATATATCCACCTGGAAAATCCGAGGCCGACTCGGACTCCTTGCACCATTTGATCATGGTGCATGGCTATGGCGGTGGTTTGGGCTTTTTCCTCAAGAACTTCGACCACATTGGCTCCTTGGACAACTGGTGTGTGCATGCCATCGACCTCTTTGGCTATGGGTGCTCTTCTAGACCACCTTTCAAGTTGGCCAAAGACGACTTGGAACACGTGGAAAAATGGTTCCACGACTCGTTCGAGACGTGGCTTGTCAAGAGAAACCTCAACCGCACAGCCCCAGACCAAAAAATCCTCATCATGGCCCATTCCATGGGTGCATACCTCATGGGTTCATATGGAATTCTTAGAAATCCAACCTTTTGCGATAAGCTCTTGATGGTTTCACCAGGAGCCATATTGAAGCATCGCAAGGCAGTTCCAGTGCCTCAATACTTCGTCAAGTTGTGGGAACAGAACATTTCGCCCTTTGTTTTGGTGAGAAAGGCTGGTCCTCTTGGGTCCAAAGTAGTCAGTGGATGGTCTTCAAGAAGATTCGCTAAATTGCCCGAAGAAGAGGCTGTTCGTCTTCACAAATATGCATACGGCATTTTCCAGGCACCAGGCTCGGGAGAGTACATGTTAAACTATTTATTGGCACCAGGTGCCGATGCCAGACACCCATTAATCCAAAGAGGCATCCATCGTTTGGACTGCCAACTCTCGTGGTGGTACGGCAAAGAGGACTGGATGGACAAACACGGCGGTTTGTTGAGCTCCAACATGATCAACGCATACTACGGTGAGGCCAGAAGTGACGTAAAAATTATAGAAGATAGTGGCCATCACATCTATCTTGATAACATTGATAAATTCAATGCGATGGTGGTGCAAGAAATGAAGCAGTTAGGTCAATAATTAACAAATTAGAATGGGTAGAATGTGTGTCGTAGATGTCATTTAGTTTTTGTCTGACCCTGGATGTGGTTGACATAAGGAATCGTGCATCTCTGAAATAAGATGAACCAGATCCTATAATTAGAAGTAAAACCGCCTGGATTCTAATGAGATGGTGAAACATGAAATCTATGGGTCCATTGGCTATTTCATGAGGTTTAGGAAGATGGCTGGATGATTATGAGCTTTATCTGTGTTTCAAAAGCTTCATAACAGAATTGCTCGAATTTCGTGACCTTCATAAAGGAGGGATAGCAGGAGCTTAATAGTCTAGAATCATAGGGATGTCTGAGTTTCATGGCCGTGAATCATAAAATGGATAATTAGATATTCTTGGTCTGGAATCATTAGTGAAAAATGTCTGGATAAAATTAAATTTCAAGGATGGAATTCACGGAATTATTCATAGATAAATACAGCGATTCCAGTCACCAGAATTATCATAGAGCGATGGATTTAACTAGTAGAATCGTCACCAATTCACAAGATGTAAAATCGGTGAGATATGTCATAACTTCACTCTAAACTCGCTATTATCCTGAATAGTAACCCCAGTAACTTCAAAGTAGAGATTGAATTCAGTGGTAATGCCCAGAAGTAATATTCTAGAAACCGCACTAGAGAATCCAACAAAGATACCATACTAGTAATTTACTAACTTCACTAGTAACCTCACTAGTACTTTAATAGCACTTCACTGAAGCACTCTAGGCATTAGAAACAAACTTGGCATAATAGCACCCGAGATTCTCGAAAATTAACTCTCTAAACTTATCTCACTTGTAACACTAGTTGGATTCTCTCCAAAATGCATTAATGTACATTCCCAGAATATACACTATTTCTCTCCTTGTTAAAAGGGCTCATTTTCTTCCCCCGTAAACGTCACCACCAACCGCAATGAAATGGGGAGGTTGGGGTCAGTCACCACCACCTCGTCACCATCGTTAATTAATGTAGATAACTTCTTGGCGAGGTTTGGTCGCGTCATTTCCTCCAAATTGGGCGGACTCTGCAAATATAAGTAGCCCGAGGCACTGGTCAAGGATGGCGTCTTCATCTGGACCTCCAGAAGAGTGCTGAGCTCGTCAATAAAGTCGGCTAGTGTCCACCATCGCTGTATTGAGGTTGTTTTGGCCACAGTGCCGCACACAGGGCAGTTTTTCTTGCTGACATGGGCATAAGTGTATGTGAAGATGGAGTCGTCCCCCGAGTACATCATGTAGTTGTTCAAGATGGGGTTGCAGCTGGTGACCAACTTAAACGCCTCGTTGCAGCAGGAGGCGGCGATGATGGCGTTGGTGGATGCAATGGCGGGAATGATGTTCTTGACCACCCCGAGGGTCAACTGGCGAGTTACGCCGGTGATATTGTGGCTTTTTGCGCGTTCGAGGGCCATGGCGTACATCTGGTCCACGTGCTGGGGGTTGTCGGCGTCGAACTTGGTGCCGGTGTGGACGCGAGGCCACTCGATGACCGAGGCCCATTCTATGCAATGTTCAGGCAAACGGGGCGTGTTTGCAATGGTGCACACGGGAAACGTGGTCTTGGGGGTGACCATGTCCAAGGTGCACTCGTAGCAGGACGATATCCGCGGCAAAATGACCCTGGACTGGCCCCGAAAGCCCTCGGTGCCACCGTCTATGAGGGGGATGAGATGGTTCAATTCTGCGTCCACCATCGACACCAACGTGGCGTTGATCCAGCGCCGTGCCTCGACGCTGTCCAAACCGCAGATCACCACGTCAAACTGGCGGTAATACTCGACGGGTTTGTCCTGGATCTTGCCGAAGAATGGAGTGATGGCGATGTTGCAATCTGCGAGTCTTTCCTGGATGAATTGAGCTGCCACTTCCGCCTTGGGTCTTCCCACGTCGCTTTCTCTGAATAGGAACTGCCGGTTGAGGTTGGATATGTCGATGGTGTCCATGTCTATGACGTGGATGTCCTTGAAGCCAGTAAGGGCTAGGTTCTTGAGGATCTCACAGCCCAAGCCGCCAGCACCTATGACCAAGATTTTGGCGGAAGAAACGGCAGCCAAGGCATCTTGGGGCGAGTACTCATCAGGAACCTCGTTATACGGGCCTATGGTGAGGAGAATATTGGCGATGGCGTCGTCTCTCATAAGACTAGTGATAAAGAATGTAGTTGATACTGCGAATCGTGATGAATAGTGCGGTGTGGTGGGAGTGTATAGGGAGAATAGCGAGGGAGTAGGGAGTCAGATTGGAGTGCATAGGGAAAGTAGCGAGAGAGTGTAGGGAGATGGAATGCGACTAGGGGAAAATAGTGGGAAATTGTGGGGGCGCGGAATGCTGGCTAGGGAGAATACTGCTGGCTAGCAGTGCTGGCTCGAAGGAGTGAATGGATCATGGTTATGTGCTATGACTTCGTCGAATGCTTCATCAATAAGGCAGACTAATCTTACTATAATGATCGTATTATAGTTAATGGGCTTTGTTCTTAGTTTAGTGAACATTAACGTGATCTCATTATTATACTTTAGTGATACTAATATCATCTCATTATAGTTTAGTGATACTAATATCATCTCATTATAGTTCAGTGATAATAATATCATCTCATTAAAGTTAGGTGATCTCTCTAGATATTGATTTCTTCAGCCATGTGCATGGGCTGATATGGTTTCACTAATGGTTTCACACTCTAATATCTCCGATGATCTCTTTATAGTCGCTATTGCCCGTTATGAACATTATATTGAAGCTAATGTTTTCTCCGTGATTTGGCTATAATGTTGCATGAACATGATGGGTCGTTATGTGAACTCACAAATCTCAATAAAGCCATAACCGTTGGTATAACTCTAAATTGTAAGCAATGCATAACGATGTGACCTTGCGTTATCCAGTCAATCCAACCATTTGGAGCACACCTAGATTAATTGTGGAATTGACGCCTATAGTGTAGTAATTCTCGTTTGGAGTTTTCTTGATCTATTCCCTTCACTATCCATCCTTCTATGTTTGTATCATTCCCAGTGGATTCTTGGAAACTCGGTTGCCCATTCTGTTTTAGTTTAAGTACTACCATACTTTCTGGCATTATCAGTCAACAGTAAGTTTTCAGTTTGAACCTTCTTTATTTTGCCCGATTTTTTCAATGCTGGTTCTAGAAAGAATGATTTGGCAGGCCCCAGTTCAATATGACCTTCTTTAATATTAATTATTTCGTAGCAAAGTCTCAATTCTTTTCCACTCAATTCACTAATTTGCTCCTATTATCATTATTTCTGCTCTTCATCTCACTGTGATGGAGCTTCTGACGAATCCTTCTTTCGTTTTGCTGGTCGCTGGCTTGGCGGCATTCCCACCCGTTTTCCTAGGGCATTATTTTCCGGAGTTTGACTAGGTGGATATATCCTGCCTCTTGTTTGACTAGCACCAGCGATTCCATCGCTTCTCTTTACTGGAGCTGACGTATTGGGAAGAGTTCTCTTGATATTGGGGGACACGAATTTGGGGTCAAATTGAGGTAGCTTGGAAATATCACCCGAGCTCTGCTGTAGCAAATCTGCGCCCTTGGCACTAACAAAGAGAGGAAATTGCAGTGTCTTGGGAAGTTCACTTGTTTGATCTGTGTCCTTTGAGCCTTTGTCGTCGGGGTCTTCTTCCATAAAATCATCACTGAAAAAGGACTCGTCGAGTTCTTCTAATTCCTGTGCACTTGGAGTGTAAGTCTTTGCCTTTTCCGTTCCGTGTGACGAACCTCGTCCAATCTCGGCTGCAGAAAATCGATTTGCTTCCATGTGTGGTCTATTAATATTCTGGGGATTGAGCATAGTTGAAGGAACTGGTTGGGCTGAGTGATTGTGCCTATTGGAGTGATCTGGTCTATTTTCAATGACTGGATGGCCAGGAGTTTGGGGGATATTTGAGTTGTTGGAAGGGATATTTGCTTGGTTTGCATTATTTGGTTGGTTAGAGGGAATTGTAGGAATATTTTGCTGATTTGTATTAATACTTTGCTGGTTTGCATTCATATTATTCTGATTTGATGGGGTATTGGGCTGATTTGCATTCATATTATTCTGATTTGATGGGGTATTCGGCTGATTTGCATTATTAACCAGTGGGTTCGAACGTCCTGTCCCTCCGGTATTGTCGTGCAAATTCACCCTTGTCGACATCATCTTTCTCCTCTCCCGTTCCACCAACATTGGGTCTCTGTAGAAGTCCGAGTCTTCCAACTCAGGCTGGGGCAACTTGACCTTCTGGATCTTGGCTATGATGTTTCTGTCGTACAAGCAATTGCCTAGCACATTGCCGAAACAACGCAAGCACCGCTTGACTCCGTCGGTGAAGGCTTCCTTTTTGCACTTTTCAAACGCCATGGCCTTGCTCTTGGCGTTGTCGATGTAGCCGTATCCAAAATCTTCATGGTAAGCTCCATCCTTGATTGTGACCCTAACTACCACGGAAAGGCCCATAGAAAAGCGTCCGGAATTACCATGGGTGTCAAAGTAGTCCACCTGCGTGCTGATTAGTTCGGAATTCCACCCGTTAAAGCCAAAGATCTCGTTGGCAAGATTGAGTGCTCTCCATCCTTCGATGTAAGACACTTTGGTGCCTCCACCACCGGGTCTGGAGCTGACAAACTCCGGGCCCAACACCTTGTCTAGAAGCAGTTGGATCCGCTGGTACTCTTCAGGGGCATACGGTACGGGCTGGAAGGTTCTTTGGGGTCCACTTGGTTGAGATCTAAAACGAGACTGGTTAATGTTGGCCACATTGGCGGAATTTGGCTGTGGAAAAGCGCCATTGGGTAAACTGGGGCCGCCAGCTCCATTTCGCTGGTTGTTCATTTCGATTCTGGGGGATGGGGCCGGAAACAGGGGGCAGACGCGTGGTGATGGCTCTAATTAGTATAAATTTAGTGACGCGGTAGTGAAGAAAAGAGAATAGTGAGAATAGGAATAGTGAGAAATCGAGAGAAGGATAGACCAAAGGGAGATAGATTATGGGGCATATTTGGTATATTGTGAATGAAAAAAAAAAAGATAGGATTACAGGAATGTTCTTTCAACATTCTACTTAGATTCAATGATTTGAATCTCAGTGTTCGGATATATTTAGTGCTCGATGTGTATAAAGTAGTGGTCTCGCGGTAGAATTAGCGAGAGATGCCAGTTAGATTTACGACACAGTGAGAGATGGCTGAAAAGTACTGGAGAAGTAAGATCTTTAGAGTGACAGTAATACACACTACGAGAATTCTGGGCTCTATAGCCACTAGATTGTATTTTCCATGAACTATATCAATATCAATGGAGGCATTATGTCTCCACTAATATGGCAAGATAAGAAGGACGATCTCTGTAGAGCGATGAATATAATTAGGGCATACTCGGAAATTCTGAAAAAAGTACTGGACTAGGTGCATCATGCTACTTCATAGCAAGTTAAATGGGAAGTTCCCGTAGTCTGTCTTACAGAAGTACTTTGTTGACATTACACTTGGTTGCCCATTCTATTTTTTTTCAGTCCACATTCTCCATTTTCCATTCTATTCTGTCTCCTTTTGACCCCTACTACGGATTTTATTTTCTGTCTCCACTGCCCACACCTCGTCTCACCTCACTTCTTTGTCCTTTTCTCTGTTGTCTATCTCTTTCTCGTTCTACTGCTTTCATTTGGTCTTGTATTTCTATTATACACTGAGCTCTACTTAGCTCACTGGCTCTGCCAGTATTCTCCCCTCTTCACGTTCCTTGTAATCATAGTCTTCACGCATCCAAGCTTGAGATCAACGTGATATTCTCTCCCTTCAACAATAGCCGGCCAAGCTCTTCCTTGGAGCCATCCTTGGTGGATATTTCAACAGCATCATCGATGACGACATTCATGAACTCATCGAAACCTCTGATTTTTCCCTGGATTCTCAGCGCAGTTTGCTCAAAAAGCCAAATGGTCACGGTGGACTGCTGCTGCAAGTACTTGAAGATGAGGTTAATGGGTGGAAGCATCAGCTTCTTGCCCCGTTCTGACATGTTGATGTAGAGAAGAAGAAGTGGTGAAGTTTTGGATATCATGTGGTCTGCGTCATGTGATAAATGTCATGTGATAAATATCACGTGCCATCTGTCACCTGATCCAGCCTATACCAACGCGTCCTACACTTTTGCAGCACCAATGCAACCCCAAGACTTCAAGCTCCTCTTCATCGAATGGATCGAAGAGGCTGCGATTGACGCCACAAAGAAGGGGACCAAGGCAGCACTACTTTACAACCGGGCTTTGGACCGACTTCGCCATTTTGAAGGCCCTATTTCTGATCCTAAAACATTAAGACTGGTGCAGTATGTGGGTGACAAGACCGTCAAGTCCTTGACCCAGAGACTTCGCAAGCACTGTGAGCTGAACAATATCGATCTTCCAGAAGAGTTTGCCGAAAAAAATGAAGTTTCCACGTCGAATTTGACCTCAAATCTGGACACCATCAAGAAGCCTAGAAAGAAGAAGAGATACGTGCCCAGGCATCGGTCTGGCGGTTTTGCCATTTTGATTGCCTTGTACTTGAGTGGCAAGGGCGATAGGGGCCTCTCAAAGGAAGAAATCATCAAAAAGGCTGCTCCTTTTGCTGATAAGTCCTTCACTTCCAACCCTTCGTCCAATGAGTTCTACTCTGCCTGGAGCTCGGTCAAAGTCCTCATGAGCAACGACTTGGTGGGATGCAGTGGAAGGCCGAAAATGTACTTTCTCACTGAAGAAGGCCACGACCTAGCTGCCCAATTGAAGGAAACGGTCGGTATTCAATCTACTCCAGTCAAGGAATATGATATTTCCTATGATAACCACGTCCGGGTCAGTCCAGAAGACGAGCGTACTTCATCTCCGGGTCTCTTCGTAGCTCCAGATGAAAAGGTTTTGGAGCACGATCCAATTGCTAGGATCTTTAACGGAGTTAAATACGACGTTTGGCCAGAAGACGAGTATGATATCATATTACTCATCGATAACAGAGAAATCCGGTCACAACAAGATCGTGACTTTTTCCAGAACAGGCTTGAGGCTCTAAGCGTTAAATGTGAGGTTCGAGGACTCCTGGTGGGTGATATTCTCTGGATTGCCAAGCACAAGACTTCTAAGAAGGAAACAGTGCTTAATTACATTTGCGAGAGAAAGAAACTAGATGATTTGGCTATGTCGATTAGAGATGGTAGGTTTCAGGAACAGAAAATCCGGTTGAAAAGAACTGGCATGAAACATTTCTACTATTTGGTTGAAGAAACTGGCATTGAAAATGTTATCGACATGATGGATCTGATCAAAACGGCCATGGCTATGACCATGACGGTTTCAGGTTTTTATTTGCGCAAGTTCAAGGACGTGGATGAAACTATCTTGTTTCTTGCTTCATTGACAAAGATCATCCAGGAAAAGCTCAGTAGTACCAAATTGATTGTGCTTAGACCTCGATCGCTACACAATCAAACTGAGTACGAGGCAATGATCACCAAGTTTAGAAATAAGTTTGAAACGAGGTCTACTAACTACGAATGTGTTCACGTGTATGGAATGTTCCAAGACGTGATGGGCAAAACAGGAATGCGGACCATTCGAGAGATGTTCATTCTCATGTTAATGGCCATTAGAGGCGTCAGTTTAGAACGGGCAGTCACGATTCAAAAGAGATTTCCTACACCAAAGCTGCTACTCGAATACTTTCATCTTGAGCATGCCAACAAGACTAGTGACGAGAAGAAGAAATTATTGATGAAAGAGTTTGAGAATGAGGTTGGCAATAAGAAAATCGGCAAGGTTTGTCTGGAAAATATATACAATGTTTGGGGTGTTAAATAGCTTCTTGCTTGAGTATGTAAATTACTAATGTTTAATGATAATGAATAATGGACTATTTGAAATTGTAAAAATAAAGTAGAATTATTTGTATAGATTTGGTAAAAAAATGTTAAAAGTAGAAAAAAAAAGATGTATGAATAATGGTAATAAATTAACCACTTATTGTGAAGCAGCGATTGAGATTGACTATTCTATTATTTTATGACACTACTCGGCTAATCGATGCTTATAACCTGATCTTGTTGATTTTGTAAATAAGGTACATTTTTCATTTGCTGTATGCAATTTGTGCAACTGCGGATGTCTTAGTTGTATTTATAAGTATTGAAAAAATGCTGGATCTCAGTCAAGGGCTCAATATGATCGGAATAACATGAATGAATAATGATTATCCTTTTAACTTGAAAAGGTACTTTGTCCCGTCAAAATGTACAAATCAGAAATGTCTAATTTTTGATGTGCTCGAAATCACAAATATCCCCCAAATTGAAACTGAAACTGAAATTGAAATTGAACAAAAAAACCTTAAGTAAGGCAAACTCCGTACTGTGATACTCAATCCACGTATTTCCCACTTCAACACTTACTTCCGAAGTGCTTCATTCACCATGGGTCCAAATATTAGCGTCTTAGAGATAATGTCGCGCGACATAAGCCGGTCGTGTCCTCTCCCCATAAATTTTTCACCATTCCAAACTACTTCTTCTTCATTCCATCATGGGCAAAGGTGTACTCAAATACGGCGGAAAGTCGGGTATTCTCCCCAAAGTCCGCCCTGTCTTCAAGAGGTTTCCCATAACACCAAAAAACCCCGAAGAAATCGCCAAAGAATCTCATGTTGCACAAGGTTATGCCGACGGTGTGCCTACTCCCCAAAAGAAGGGCTTCACCTTCGAAAGACACGCCGTGGCCAAGAAGGTGGTGACGGTGGAAGACAGAATCAAGAGAAACATCGAAGACAGACGTCCTCAGGTTGACGAATCGACCTTGAACAACGACCAATTGTGGGCATTGAAGAGAGACGAAATCCGCAGAGACTACTTGAAACAGGCCTACTTGGTGGAGGAAGAGAGATTGAAGAGACTTCTGGAGCACAAGGCCAAGGTTGCCCAAAAAGAACAGGAATTTGCCGACTCCCACGTGTACGAGGAGTCGACTGCGCAGAAATTGACTCTCCCCACTATAGACAGCTACCTTGAGGGTCCTATCATGAGACAAAGAACCGAAGAAGAGACGTTGCTTGTGCAAGAACAGAGAACCTTGAACCGTAAGACCAGAGAGTTGGAGGTCAAGGAAGAAAAGGCCAACAACTTGCTCGACTTGTACCATGCTGCATCCAACTTCATCACCACGGAAGAAGAGTTGGAAGCCGCCATTACCGAGGCCTTCGAGGTCAACTTCAGCAAGTTCGACGGAAGCCAGAGCGTCATCGAGAGCAGATTGGTCTCTAGTGGTACTGGATACGCCAACATCGATTTCAACGAAAGAATTATTTCTGATGAGGTTTTGGGTGAAATCGGAGGCAGACCCGGTTTGCATGTCATTAAGGACACTTTGAGTGGAGAGGGCGAGAAGTTGAAGAGAGCAGCCCAGGTTGCGGTGCAGGAGTGATGTATATAGTCAGATGCTTTGTAAATAAAGAAATAGAAGAAGTGTAGAATCGAATGAACTACTTTGAGAACAGGAGAATGGAATATTGTTCATTTGAAAAAAGAGATTGTACTTGATTGCAAATAAATTTTAGAATAGGAAAGGAACTGTCCTTTGAATATCACCGAGAGAAATAATTTCTCGACTATTTATTTCTGATATTCTTGACAGGTAATATTTTCAACATCCAATCCAATAATTTTCCCTATTTCAATATTAAATACAGACAGGCACCTGCAATATTCGAAACAATTCACATTAATTCACACTGGCAATTTGACCATAACTTTCACAGCTTCATACCGATTTCTAGATCGTTCTCATCCAATTTCGCCCTCTTTTGTACTTGTAGATAGTGTCTCTAATGCGGCTTTACCTTTTTCATAATTTCCTCTTCACCATAGACATATCTCGCTCAATTCTGGCCAATTAGAGCCCAGATTTCACCCACAATTCCACACACTCTACCTTAACACTCCTGCCAAGTATCACCTCATAAACCCCACTCTCTCTCTCCGTTTCTTTCCCTCCTCCCTATCTCACTCACCTTGTCTGTCTCCATATAGTGCGACCTCATCTGAAAAAACCAAACAGTACAACTACACCCTCTTTATCATAGGAGTATCTTCTCCAATTTGGCGCCTCAAGCCCTCCTATTCATCGACCCAAGTCAATCCAGTGTCCTGCACCATGTCGGTCGCCACTTACACCACGTATTTCCACAAGGTGCTCAGTAAACGCCTCAAGTATGTCAACAACATCAACATCATCGTGGCGGTAGCAGTGTCCATAGCACTCCGCATTCCCTACGGATCGTTCTGGTGGAACCTCGTGTTGACGGTGATCCGAGCTCCGGTCCTTTATCTCGCTCTTTTGACTGTCAAACAGTCCCGAGTCCGTTTCTCTACGGTGGACATCTCTCCCTACAAGACATTGGCGGCCCAGCTCTACAACACGCTCTGTTCTGGCGTGTACGCCAAGTTCGCCTCGTTCTACGTGTTGTCGGCGTGCTTCTTCATCGGCGTTTTCATGGCCCAATCGCCGTCCAGAGCAGACTACTTCCTCCAGTCCAAAGAGTACAGACACTCTCCGTTGGTCAACGACGCCTGGGTGTATGCCTGGGTGTTCTATCCCGTGTACACCGCGGTGGTGTACTCGGCCCACCACTTGGTGCTTCAACGCAACCGCTTGGTGTTCACCTACGGCTCCCAGAAGCGGGCTCCAGATAACACCTTGTTAAAGAAGGTGCCGTTTTTGTTCGTCAACGCCGTGGTGTTGAACGTATTGGTGGCCTGCACCGCTCCCGTGGCGTGGTACTTTGCCAGAACCGCGGTCTACCGTGCCAATTACCTCACGTTGCTCGTGGCAGGCCTCGATACCGTGGTGCCTTCCTACGGGGTGAGCCTTTCTGGAGCAGTTTCCCTGGCGTTCTGGTCCTATCTCGTGATTCTGGCGTGGGAAATCGTCAACCACGCCTTCAATGTGTATGCCACCATCGGTTGCTTGGACGGAAAGAAGCTCATCAGCACCTACGGAGCCGATCCATTAAATACCTTGTTGAGTGGATTAAGAAATGTCAACGACCCCTTGGGCCGTCTCAGTGCGTTCCAAGAATTGGCATTTATTTCCACCACGGAGGTTGCTGAATACGCCAAGTTACGGGCCGCCATCTTCAGTGCACGCTCCAAAAAGACCTTTGTGTTGGCCTCCATCATCGAGGAGTGCTCGTTGGTCATCAAAGAAACCACCTTGCGGGTCAACTACCGCAGCCAAAGCGACATCAAGGCATTGAAGAAGGAGGAGCCCAAGGCAGACAACAGTATGAATGAGGATATCTTCGGCAATTCGTTTGTTTCTGCACCCAGTTCGCCCCAAAGACCCAACAGCATCAAGAAATACACGGACCCCCGTTCTGCCTCGCCAAAAGAGTCCCAATTGTTGGCCTACATCAACACCCAGATCGTTGCCCCTCTTAAATCCATTACCCTTGGTGTTTGGGACCCCAAGGTGAAATCCAAGACACCTGTTCTCACCACATTAAAACAGTTCCATTCCACCTTCAACGACACCTACGCAAACTACACCAGCAGATTCCTCGCTTCCAGCATGGGCATCTTATTCAGAACGACGTTGAAGAGAGACACTGGGTCTAGAGTAGGCAACCCCGTCAACTTTGGCAATGCCATCATTGCCTTGTCCAATTTACTTATCCACTCAATTGAAGAGGACAAAGTGGCCTGTGTGACTAACACCCACATAAGAGACGTCATGGAGTTGTTGGAAAAGCCTATCCGGGCCACCAGCGACTACACCGACTTTATTCCAGCGTCGGTCTACTTGAGCGACCTCCAAAAGTCCAACAAAAAGATTCTCAACAACCACTTGGTGGCAGTGTTGCACGACTTGGCCATGCATGAGTTCTTTCAATTGTGCGTGAAATTCAATTATAAATTGAATGACATGGTGTTGAACCCCAAGACGTACAAATTGGCCAAGTGGGTGATCGATGTGGCCATTGCTCAGCAACAACAGAATCAACAACAAACCAAGAACGCGGCCACATTGATCCGTTAAACTGCCAATTTGATCCATTAAAAGACGGCTACTTTGATCCGTTGAACCAATATCACGGTTACCTTGATCTGTTCAACCATGAACATCTATTTTGATTCAAGAGTGAACTAAAGTCACGGTTTTTTGATTAGTTAATCAAGAGCATATCTGTTTTGATCAGTTGAACCAAGAACATCTATTTTGATCTGTTGGACCAAGAACAGCTATTTTGATTCAAGAATGAACTATAATCTTGACTCTTTGATCCGTTAGTGATCAAATTTACGAGTCTTTGATTAATGAACAAAATCACAGCTACTTTGATCCGCTAGTGATCCAAAATCACCTCTACCTCGAACTGATGAACCCCGTAATACGCTCGATCTGTTGAACCTATTACGGTTACTTTGATCCGTTAAATCATGGCTCTTTCATCCGTTGATCCAATCCACGGCTACTCTGTTCCGTTAGTGTATATTACAATATTCTCTACCTTTTTTGTGCTGTAGTCACACCTGGTCGTTGCCGTTGGCGTTGGAGTCGTCCTTCTTTCGTCCGCTAGGTATCGAGTCTAGTAACACCGGCTTCAACACCTGCTCGTCGAATTTAGTGAACCACTTGGTGTGCTCTTCGGCACTCAAAAATGCTCCCAATACTCCACTTGGATTTGGCTGGCTGTATGGCGAAGTGGTTCCGCTGGTTCCCGTCATGATATCATCGATTTCACTATGCACATCGTCCCCATCAGCATTAATATTTCCATCGTGCAAGTCGGATGTGGAATTGTTGAAGGAAGACCGACTATTTCTCGTTCCCGACGCCAAGCTGGCACTCGACTCGTTTCTGGCCCGGTTGTCTTCCTTGTACATGGCCTTTAAAGGAGGCGTGGAGCTTCTCTGAGGAGCGTATCTTCTGCTTCCAAAGGTGCTGGGTGGAGGAGGCGACAGACTGAGAGGCAATCTGGGAGCTTCTATGTCGAAGTCATCGTCGGAGTCGTTGGTTTCGTCAATCACACCCACTTTAATGCCCAAGATTTCCAACATGGACGCGGTAGTTCCGCCGAATAAAATCACCGTGAGCACCACAACCACCAAAACCGTAGCCAATAATGTCCACTTGGCCTCGCCCTGGATTCCCATGGCCAAGGCCACACCCACAGCACCTCTCAAGCCGGCCCAGAAGATCATCATCTGGTAGGAGTGGCTGATTTCGTCGGGCAAAACCGGCGAGGAAATTCCTCCGCTGAGAGAGCTTCTGTTATTGAACTTCTCGACTCTTGCTCTGTACAAGAAATTGAGGAACTTGGACAACGGGAACACGGCGGACCATCTGGCAATACAGATGGAGATGAACGTGATGATGATCAAGAGCGGCTTGAACACCAACTCGACCTCGGTAAAAAGCGACAAGCCCAAGTAGATGAAGATAAAATTCTCCGACAATTGCGCCAACAACTGGAAGATGTATTTGGTGGCGATCTGGGTCCGACGGGACATGTTGTAGAAGGCGTAGTGCTTCAAAGTGATGCCGCAGAACAACAACGACACGATTCCTGACATGTGGGCGCCGTTGGAGAAGAAATAGGATTCGTAGGCGAACAAGAGCACGAGGCAGGTCTCGATCTGGGGGTAGCGTCTGATGTGGGAGTGTTTCAAGATAAGAGCCACAAGAATGCCAACGGAAATGCCGATGATGGTGGAGATAGTGAAACTCATCAAGAACAAGCCGATACCCTCGAAGAACGACGAGAAACCCACAGCCTGGCCGTGGAACTTCTGGCATGTCTCGAACATCACGATGGAAATGGCGTCGTTTAACAACGACTCACCGAAGATAATGGTGTAGAGCTTGGGGTCCACCTTGTAGGCGTTGAAGATGGACAAGATGGTGACGGGATCGGTGGCGGAAAGGGTGGCTCCTACTGCCAACGCGTCCACGAACTCGAGGTTGATGCCGTCCAAGCCCAACAGGGTCCAGATGTAGAGGATGATTCCCAACACAAGCGCCGACATGAAGGTGCCAGGGATGGCGAAGGTCAAGATGGATCCGAGATTGTTGAAGAAGTTGCCCTGATGCAATTCGTAGCCGGAATTGAGGATGATGGGCGGCAAAAGGATGTTGAAGAAGTAGGACGAATTGAACTTGACGGCGTCCTGGATGTAGTGGCCAGGACTGACCCGGATGATGAGACCCACGATCATACCGTAGAAGATAGATAGAACTGTCTCATGAACCGCCTTAATGCGTCGTTGTTGGAGGAAGTAGGACGACCATAACGCAGAACAGAGGAGGAAAAGGAGGATGAACAACGCCCAGGACGAGAAGATTTCTTCAGTCACGGGGTTGGGTTCGTCCAAGTGGTCGTCGGGGGCCGACACGAACGGGTCATCTTCTTCTATGGCCCGCTTTAGGAGCTTGGCGGCGTAGAGAGATAAGGACATGGTGGTTGATAGGAGTGAGGAAAAGATAAATAGGGAGTGTAGGGTGGTAGTGTAGGGAGAGAATGGAGAGGATGGAGTGAGGGTAGGGAGAGAATAGGGAGGGAATAGGGAGAGAGAGTGCGGGAAAGAGGGAGTTTAGGGAGGGAATAAAGTGAGAGTGTGGGGGGAAGTGAGAGAATGGAGAGGTGGTAGGGACAGACTATGGAGACGGTATGAAGAGGCTATAACGGTACTAGAGCGTGAATAGATGTAGTATGGTACGTCGTAAGAGCCACGTAGACCTACACGAGGAATGCTACAGTGTAAATCGCGGTGGATCGTGGCAGATCGGGGCGTTTTCAGTAGGTGGTGGAGCCTCGGTAACGTCTCGTGGTGCCAGTGCGAGGACGAATAATGATTTCACGAGACGTGGCATTGGATTCTTCTGGAGTGGCATTGGATTTTTCTGGAGTGCATTTGATTCTTCTTGTGTTAGATTCTACTTGTGGAATGCCTTGTATCGCAGATCTACTGGTCCAAGTCTCTTGGGATCAAAACAGACCTTTTGGCGAGTCCTCGGTAATTGTGGCCCAAAAATCAGGTGCGTGGTGAAAGGCGATCCAATATGCATCATAGATATGATGGATTCCTGTAATATGGTGTCTACGGTGTTTATGGCATTTATGGTACTGTAGAAGGCAATGGAGGTTACTGGGAGATTACTGCTGTTCCATCGATCCGTTCAAAATCCATAGTCTCTGTCCTTTGCATCTATTTCTACTGTGCCTCTTTGCACCTTCTATTTCCAAGTAAATATGATATTAGCGTGGAAAAGCTCCATACCGTCACAATTGGCCCAATTGGCCCAAATGATTCCATACAAGCTCCGTGGTCCGTAGATTTCTCCATCTATGCGCTGTTCTTAATTATTGGACTATTTTCACTCTCGGACTTGTCGAGCTGAAAAATGGGCCAATCCAGCGTGGCCTTGCGGGAGTATCCTTTCGTATATTCGGAACGTGGCTGCTGGATGTCCGAAACATCACCTTTCCTGGCCTTTTTTCTTCCAAACCATATACTAACTTCCTCGTCGTCACTTTATTCAACCACGCAGTTTCTGGCTGAGATCACCACTACCCAAGGAATAAATACCAATCTGATAGGAACGTCAGATTTTGGACACCAGGTTCAAGAATTGCCGATTATCTTGACATTCCAAGCCTCCAAAAGGGGTCAGAATGGCTTTTGCCAGTGCTTGAACGGTCTACAACTCGTGACGGATTTTAATACCAGGTGAAAATTGGAACCTACAATTGCCTCTAATCGAAGTAGGTTCAACTGGGAAATAGTTTGGTTTCAGATGGCAGAATAGGACCAAAATTACCATCAAGCACCGCTTTAGCACGCCAATTATACTTTGACGTGTGCATTTCTTCAAGTTATGAGGTGGCCTGTCCAGAATGGAACGGTTCTAGGCACCTAGCAATAACCTTAGATACCGATTTTAGTTCTTGCTTTAACACCTCGTGCATTGGCTACCAGGGGTGGGGTCTAATTGCTTCTGATTGCCTCTCGCACTTACAAGAACTTCTAGAACATATGATCGGGTTGTTGCAGCCCCAGACTAGACAAATGATACAAATGACAGACCACGAGTCTTCTTCATGGCCCAAATCAATTGTGATTTCTCAATTTAGGCAATTGGGTCAATATCTGGCAATTGGCGGTCTGCTTAATTGACGTTCTGCATAATTGGCATTGACTTTATCTGCTACTGGAAATTGGCTCAATCTAAGTAATTTATGAGCTGCTGGCAATAACTCAAACAGGCATTGGTGGTCTGTACAAGTCTGCTAAATTGCTCGATTCTCAGGAAATTGCAATCTAGGCAAAAGGCTCAGATTTCGAAATTTTGCAATTAACTTAAACCAGCAATTAACTTAATCCAGCAATGGACTCAATCCAATGTACTCAAACCAAACCAATGCACTCATTCCAGCATTGGACTCCATCTATACAATTCGTGTGTTTGCTCCTTTCTCTGCTTCAATCATCCCAAGTCACCTGCGCTTACTCCAATTTTTCACATTACGAGCAGTGGCCGATTACAATAGATTCTCGTACTTCACATCTTCAGCTCCGGGCTCGCTGCACATCGACAGCCACTACGTTTCCGTCCATTTGACCAGCAAGAACTCGAGAAGCCCTCCTCTGCATGCCTCCAAACTAACTTTGACACATTCGCAGTGACGAGAAATTGGAAACACCTACCAAACCACGGTTTCGACGAACCTGGAACTCAAACTGACGGTCCAATTGTGTTCTCCTGTGTTGTCACTTCGTTTCCTTGTCGGGGTTATTGTCTTGCCTGTAAGAATAGGCCATGGACCCTGAAATCACCTCGTTTCAGGTTATTCCGATATGCTTGTGCGATGCACTGTTTGCGCTAGTGGGGCGGGAATTTCCGGGAAAAAAGGACCCGAGGGGCTGCTGCACGGGCTTGGGACCCTGCGACGGTGACGGGAGTCCAACAAGGGCCGGGCTGGCGCTAGGGGGGTGGAAGCGGTGGCGCTGGCTATTGAGGTCACGTGACCTCCAGCTCACGTGGGCCGGCCGGAGTATTGTTGCTCGGTCACGTGCGTGCTTTCTTTTTGCAAAAAGAAACGGGACCACCGTGACACATGCGTTACCCCTGACGAGATCAGGCCGAGTTTGCAGCGCCTATTGGCCAGTTCTCGGCCCGCTGTTGCGCTGGCCGCAACTGCCGACCCCGAATTACCCCACCTGCCTTTTTTCCCCGGAAAAAAGCGCCTGCCAGGGCCCCTGGCGCCCGCCTTTCCACATGTCCAATTTCGCCTGCTGACGTAAGCAGCCACAATAGCGCTGCCTAAGTTTCCGAGAATAAAGATAACAAACTTGCTACCTTTCTACTCCTGCTTCTTCTACTATTTGAACCCACTGACCCCCAAGGCTAGTCCTTATCCACTCGCTTCGCTCTTCTCTGCTCCATTCTGCACAAATGGCACAACCGATGGTCGAAAACGGCGCCAGAAACGGGCCCTCCTTGACCCGACCTGGGTTGGTAGGCAGCCATAACCGCCATGCCCAGGGAGCCCACGGCCTCGACAGGCCCAACAACGGCATGTTCTCCACCCAAATCAACCCCAACTCCTCGTCCACCAACTTGTTCAAGCTCGGCGCCATGCACAACACCGTCCATGCCCCCAAGCCCAACAAGCGCATCAGTCTCGCCAGCAACAACCTGTTCCTGTCGTTCCAGTCGTTCAACACGTACCAGATGCCGCTCACGCCGCCCATCTCCAACGCGCTGACGCCGGTCAAGGAAAACCACATGTTTGACGTGTCGCCAGCGTCCTCGTGGTCGGCGTACTTGCCGCCGGTGGACGTCAAGATCACCGCCCTCTGCATCTCGTGGTACATCATGTCCATCGTGTCCAACAACTCCACCAAGATGATCTTGTCGCAGTTCAAGTACCCCGTGACCCTCACGCAGTGCCAGTTTCTCCTCAACTCCGCCCTCTCGGTGGCGCTTCTCGCCCTCGTGGCCCTCCTGCCCGCCAGCCGGGACCACTTCCCCAAGGGCGTGCTCCCCGTGGCTCCCCAGTGCTTCCTGATGTCCTCCACCATCCAGTCGTTCTTGACCCCCACCAAGCTCATCATCAGCACCACGTTGCCCATGGGCTGCTTCCAGTTCGTGGGCCACTTGACCTCCCACAAGGCCACCTCTCTTATACCCGTGTCGCTCGTGCACACCGTCAAGGCTTTGTCGCCGTTGATGACCGTGGCTATCTACCGCTGTCTCTTCCACACCAAGTACAAGCCCATCACCTACATTACGCTCGTGCCGTTGATTTTGGGAATCATGATGACGTGCTATAAGCCCAAGAAGACCGATGGCTCCGCATCGTACTACGTGACCGGCCTCCTCTACGCGTTCTTCTCCATGTTGATCTTCGTTTCCCAGAACATCTTCGCCAAGAAGAGACTCACCATCGAAAAACAGGATTCCGTCCAGGTTTTGCCCACTTCGAAGACCAACGACGACTCCAACAAGAAGGTCGACAAGTTGACCATTTTGTTCTACTGCTCGATAATCGGCTTCGTCTTCACCCTCCCCATTTATCTCGTCACCGAGTTCACCTCCCCCAGCATTTCACTTCTCCAGTTGACCCCTTCCATCACCTTCCTCATTTTCCTCAACGGGTTCTCTCATTTCTTGCAGTCATTGCTTGCCTTCCAGATCTTGGGCGCCATGTCCCCCATCAACTACTCCATCGCCAATATTTTAAAACGTATTATTATTATCATCATTGCTTTCATTTGGGAAAACAAAAACTTCACAAACTTGCAAGCCTCCGGACTTTTCTTGACCATCTTGGGTCTCTACTGTTACGACAGATGGGGCACAACTCATAAGTAAATCTCATGTACAATAATCGGTGAAACAACGAGCCCTACGTGTGTTTTCTGTGGAGAAACGGTTTCCACGTGAAACACTCTATTATTACAAGACACTAAGCCCATACCCCAATGCCGGAATTTCCATTCCTACAAGCTGTTGTACCTTTCAATTGTTATTTTACTAATATATATTCTCTCACTAACTCAATAATTTGGTGTAAATACTCATTTTGTGCTACTGATTCCTCTAGTATTCATTGAATATATATTCCTTCTCTCTACCTAATTTTTCATTGTCAGAAATCTTAACAATTGTTAGTCTAGTGCTCTCTAGTAAAATCTAGTGACCTCCACCGTCGGTGTTCAAAAGCTTCTTGAAAATGTCACCGAAGGCTACCATGAAAACGGTTTGCCAGACACCCAAACCGATTCTTGGGGTGACACCTCTGTACAATCCCTTGATACCGTTGTTCTTGTAAATGTACTTGAAGGCCGATGCAACACCCAACTTCTTGGGTCTGTTAGGATCGTTCGTCTTGGACTGCATTTCAACTCTGATCACTTCAATTGGCTGGTTCCAGGCGGAAAGACCACCACCGACCACAGAAGCGGCAATTTTCTCCACAGCATTCAATTTTTGGTCCTCGCCCTTGTTTGTGATATTTCTAATAGCCTCTTCTGCCAATCTGGAGAAACCGAATCTAGAACCCCAATTAGTCATCTGTCTGATAGCCACGGCATTGACACCCTTGTTAATACCTCTAATACCTTCCCTGGCGTAAATGTCCTTGAACACCTGGAACGAAGTCTGCTGGGCCACACCTGCAACACCTGCTTGCTTGGCACGGGTGATCTCCACAGTCTTCATACAGGTGCAGAAACCCATGGTCAAGTATGACTGCACGAGACCACCACTGATACCTCCTCCCATACCAGCAACGAAGTTGTTGGCTCCAAGGGTCTTGAAACGGTACTCGGCCTCGGCGGAGACAAAGAGCAACACAGCACCCTTGGTCGAGGCCTCAATCCAGGCCCATGGGATCAACCCTTGGTAGAAACCGTAGACACCACCCCTGGAAAAAACGAGCTTGGTGGCTTGCACAATTGACAAGCTACGGTTGGCAGCCATCGTGGTCTTGACCACCTCCAATGGCTGTCCAAGCGTACTGACCTCAGCCAAGTTTAAACCTGCACCAAGAAGGATGTTGGAGAAGTTGACGGGCTTTTTCTCGATTTCGGGCATTTTAACAAAGAAGAGTGAACTTTCTGGTGAAAAGGTTTCCTGATAAATTATTGAACAAACGCCCCAATGTCCTCATGTCGTTATGTCGCATGCAGGTGACAGCTATATGATCTGGGGATGTGTCCCGGCGAATTGCGGACCTTACTTGCGGCTGCTAAGGCTGTATACGCGGAGAATTTCGGGTTAGTCATAGTTTCCAGATATCAGGCGCACTCCTGATAGGTCCAGCCGCAAGGGCCCGGTTTCGGCGCCGGAATGCGGCAGTAAGCAGGCGGATGAGGCCTGCGTTCATTGGAGGGGCTTGAGGGGTAGGTGGACAAGTGTGGGCCACTATGGAAAAATACCACCAAGACGGTTGTATTTCAAACGTAGGTCTGAGTTTGCATTGAAAATGTTGGAGAAGGCGGACACAACCCCGCTCTGGCTGCCTCAAATTTACGATGTTGACATCGAGAGTATCAAGCTGTGTTCCTAGTAGAAGATATCGAATTCTTTAGGACCATAATTGAAATATTTGACCTCTGAGTATCCCCGTACATCGCGAGACTGAGCCCTATTTATATCAAGGAGCTCTTATCATGGGGGCAAATTCGGGTTCCTTGTCATGTTTGTGGTAGCCCCAATTGCTGGCGGTAATTTCCGAACCGGTTAACTTGTTGGGGGTTGAAAAGTCCCGGGAGGGGGTGACGGGGTGATAAGAGATGGGCTCCAAATAGTGTAGCCACTTCATTGTAGGTGAACACGTTATTCTGGCATTAATTGACGAGCAATGGGGCTACTTGATTCAAGTGAAATTGTAGGCTATGCTTGTGATAAAGGGTGTGTGCCACTTTTTTGAATCCGAGGATCGCATTGGTTAAGTAATTGCTATTTGGTAAACCACTTTAGGGTCGATACATCTGAACCAGCCACTATAAGCCAACTCTATGTAAGGAATGCCGCTAAAAGTAGATCTCCTGAAATAATAGGCGTTTTTCTGAATCAATCCAGGTCGTTCTATTGTTGTTACAACTGTAGTAATGGCTGCAAAAATGGGAAACTGGGTCCAAGATGGATCCTTAATAAACAATACTTTCGAAGCTGTTTTGAGTTATTCAGTGTCTTTATTCAGAATTGGAGCCTGAATAAAGACGTATAAGTGAGTGGATTGGAGAAAAAGGTAGACAGACCAAATGGAAACATTTAACGCTTTATAATGAAGAAAGGAAGAGTGCGAGATTTGGTATGGAATGTTTTTATAAGTTCCAAATAGTCCCAGTAAGTAGCTTTAGGAATAAATCTTAATGAAGATGGCACAATCAAGATGGAGCTATACTAATTGAAGATTCTTGGGTTTTCGAATCAGATAGAGGAACGAAATTGTGGCTATATATCACCAAGAAGTAGACCAATACATAAACCATGTTGTCCATGATTGCATGATTGGATATAATCAATCTTGAACTGATATCAATTGAAAAGTACTAAGCTCTGTGATTCTTTTGTGTGCAATGGCACAACCAATATGGGTATCAATAAAATAGAAGCTTTAGTCGGGTCATTGTTATGAAGAAATGAAAACAACCACAAGGATTCACTACATTTAGCAATCATACTACAGGATCATCATAGTTCACCATATTGTGGCAACTTCAAGCTCTGCCAAGCAGTTACCGGACGTCGGCTTATGATATAGTCATGCTTTAACTGTGCCACTCGAGCTAGCTTTGCTACGAAACTCCGAACAACCAAACCCAATCCACTCAACGCCGAAGGAAGTCATCATATTTCCCAATAAGCCACTGAAAATATGTCAAATATTAAACATTAGCCTATCGGAAGCACTCCATCTTTCTCCTATAAGTCTCTTGGCAATCAAACCTTGGGAATTCTCGGACAAGATGGATCTGGAATAGGCGAATTTACGCCATGCCGAATGCGAGATATCAGGTCAATAGTAGGTGGAATACTCGGGTATTGCAAGGAGGAACAACCGGCTAATGACAACCAAGGAAGAGGTAGCTGGGGAATTGTGTTTCATTCGTATCTACACTTGGATATACCCTCCACGCCCAGATCAGAGATTAGTATAATCATTTGCCATCCACCAAGTCAACTTCGTCGCTTATTCACGCTTATTCACTGTTTCACCTATTCATATTCCCCCAATCACCATTTCACCATTTCACGCATTACACTTTCACATTTTCCCATTCCCTTTCTTCCGTTGCTTCCACACCCATCGTCTCCACCCACCGTTACCTCGCTACGATCTCGTCTCGGATATTCCCCTTTTCGGAGAATAGTAGCACATTGGCCGAGTTCTCTAAAGCAAGAAACCCACCAAAGTCTGCTAAAAAAAGCTCAAATCGGGCTCAAAATTCACCACCTCAATGCCCGCATCTCCAGCTACTACTTCTACTAACTGAATCCACGTTTAACCTTCTCCACTTCCTACCACCTTCCTCCCTTTCCACCCTCGTACCTGATTTCTCGGTGTAATTCCAGTCACCAGTGCGTAACTCAGCCACGCACTCCACACTATCTAAAATTATCCTAATCAATCTTAACCCAAACACTTTCTCCTACACTTTTTCACCATCACATCATGGGAATCAAGAAGATCTTCCAAAAGAAGGATCCTACCGAGGATGAGATCCGTACACACTTGACCCATGCTGGTATTTCCACCAAGGGGCCAAATACCAGACAAGAGAAGTTTGGCGCCTTCAGACAATATGCTCAAGAAAGGCAAAGCCAACAGCCCGGTTTGGCCCCTTCAAATCCATATGCCAATGCCAACATGAACGGCGGTGGCAATCCATATGCCCAGGGTGCTGAGCAAGAGAATCCATACGGAACTCAGGGAGGTAACGGTCAAGGAGGCAATCCATATGGAGCCCAAGGAGGAGCCCATGGAGGCAATCCATATGGTGCACAGGGAGGCAATCCATATGGCTCTCAAGGAGGCAATCCATACAGCACCGGCACCAATAGAGCTAATGGCCAAGGTCCTAATGGAGCTGGTGCAAATGGAGGGCTGAATCCATATGCCAGACCTTCGGCTGGCAATGGACAGAGATCGAATGGTTCTGCGGCCAGTCTGGGCCAAAACCCTTACGCTTCGGCTCGAGCCGGTGCTGCTGGTGCTGCTGGTGCTGCTTCTGCGGGAGGACTCAGTCCTTACCTGGCGGGTGCTCCCAACGGAAGACCCAATCCATACACTGCAGCCACGTCCAGACAGAGTCTTAGTGACGCTTCCAGCACGAGAAATAACTCATACGGTCCATCTGGCCCTTCCAGAGCACCAAGCTCCCAGTCGGTCCTTTTCAACGCCAGTTCTGGCGCCCCCAGCATCAAAAGTTCGGCCCCCAACCCATACAGTCGAACACCATCCAATGCAGGCCGTGGAGGGGACGATGAGTCGCTCGACTTGAACAGAATGCCCACGAATCTTGACTTCTCGCTGACCAAGCCAGCGAGACGTCCGGCCTACGACGTGGAATCGACTCTCGATCTCAACGAAGACCCCGAGGAAGACTTCGACTTGAACCTCGAGGAGGAGGAGTTGCCAGAAGAAGAGCAGGTTAACTCAGAAGACGAGGAGGTGGAGGCAATCAAGCAGGATATACGGTTTGTCAAGCAAGAATCGTTGGCCCTGACCAGAAACACCTTGAGAATGGCCCAAGAGGCCGACGCCTCGGGTTCGAACACCTTGGGAATGTTGGGATCTCAATCCGAGAGATTGTACAATGCCGAGCAGAACTTGCTTTTGGCTGACACCCAGACCCAGATCGCTGATTCCAAGGTCAAGGAGTTGAAGAGATTGAACCGTTCCATTTTCATTCCAGCATACGGTAACCCATTCAACAAGAAGTCCCGTTTACGTCAGCAGGAGGAGGCACTCAAGACCACCAAGGCACAAGAGAAGTACATGAGAGAAACCAACAGGCAGGAGATGTATGCCAGTGAGCAGAGACTTAAAAAGGGTATTACCAATAACGCCACCAGCGGCGACGTGCATCACAAATACCAGGGAGAGCGTGACTTGGCAGCAGCCAAGAGATACCAATTCGAGAATGATTCTGAAGACGACGAGATCGAGAAGGAGTTGGCAGGTAACTTGGACCAGATCCATCTTTACGCCAAGAAGTTGAAGCAAACCGCCAACACTATCGGAGAAGAAGTGGATAGTCAAAACGCCAGATTGAAGAAGATTGAGGAGGATGCGGACAGATTGGATATCAATGTGCACATGAACAATACCCGGTTGGCCAACATCCGTTAGAATATTTGGTTGAAAGGAAGAAATTATCATGATAAGCTCATAAATATCTGTGAATGGAGTATGATTATTGAAGTTGAAGGTGAAGTGCTCACCTGTCATAAAATGCATATCTGATCAGCAATTAATAAGTAAAGCAATACTGGACAAAAATGTATCTGATTAGAGTAATTTATAAGTAATGAAAAAGCAGGTCAAAATGCATCTATTGAATTGATTCGTAGAGTAATGAAGAATGGTGAAATAAATAATGAAAATACGGATCAGATTATTTCAAACAGATCAAATGCATCTGATTAGAATTTTCCGCAGTAGGATTGGGACTGGACACAATCTAGAATGAAAGATAACAATTCTGATGAAAATATATGTTTGAAATAATTCAAACTGATCAAAAGAATTCATAGGGTAATTCGTATCAATTTTAGAGATCGACAAACTACGTAGCCTAACATCAATGTTCATTGAGCGATCTCCGTTAGATCTTCGAAAGAGGTAAAAGATCAACCACAATAGTATACCGCAATAACTAATGCGCAAAATCAGAATTGGCAATAGTGATATACCATACCAGAATCCATACTTCAATTCTCAAGAAGCAGAAGCAGAATTGGAAATATTGAAATAACGTACTAGAATCAAAGTATGCAAAACCAATCTCACTCATTTCACCCAGATTCATTGTACCCCATACTCATTTCCTAATGTTTAAAACCCCACATATGCAACATAAGCAGCATAAGCAACCCAAATCATCTAACATACAACTACACTGCCACAATTACTATCAAATTCATCTCTAGCTCCATTATTGCCTTCTCATTGCTTTATCCACCTCATCTCAACTCATCTCATCTCACACTGCCGATCTCTATTGTTCGGACCGTTGCTTTTGCTGAAAACGTTGGTAACGGCCTTTGCAGACCCTGAGAGTCTCACATACGAAGTGGGTCGATTTGATACGACCAAGTGGTCCGACATTTGCACCCAAACGAGCTGCATTTGACACAAGACAAGTCAGGGGAAAGTGGCCAGTTCTTCGCTTGTGTGCACCGTTTCGAGCGATGAGTAGATACAGGCCGTTTGACTGCATGAGACAGAAGGGCAATATGGCCAGCTGCATCGATGCAGGCACATAGCCCAACATCCAGAAAGAGAAGCAAGAACAGAAAATGCAAGTATCAAGCATCAGGATCAGGATGTACATCTGAATCCAGTCTTCGGTTCAATTTTCACCATAGTGGCCTAGTTTATGTGGGGCCACCGATACGAGGTGATCGACCCAACAAGAGATCAGGCCACCGAATTAGCGACGCAGATCATGATAGAAAGCATAGTAGTTAAGCCTAGTACCAAGAAGTGTACGTTATCGTATCATAGGCCATCTAGGATCTATACAGGGTAACGAATCATAGGCCATCTGAGATCTATACAGGGTAAAGAATCATAGGCCATCTAGGATCTAAGGTATTGATACATGTACATAGGAGCCACATAACTTCCAAAGTATCCTATCGTCAGTAGTAGCCACAATCTGTAATGTATGTAATGTATCTATTCAGTGCGTTCAATGTCCCCAATCAGTATCCATTCCAATGGAATGGTTCCTTCGGGCCATCGGGTCCATATTTCTGGGCAGCTGTAATGGGAAATAGCTCATGGAAACTACACATTCGGTAAGGAACCCTTCCCACAATAGGAACAGTTGTCACGAGCTACTGGCGTGGCTAAACGGCAAGAATCCGGCACCAAAATGTTCCGAACCAAGAAAACGCCATGTTCAATTTCATCAGATAATGAAACGAGAGTTCCAGGAGATTGGGACGGTTTCCCCAGGAGCTAAGAACGGCTACAATTGAGCATGTGCAAAATCAGGGACACATTAGAGGGATCACAGATACAGAAGAGACACCTCCGATTTGCACTGATCGTGCATCGAGATCCCGCCTTATGTCCTATGGCCCTACTGTGAAGCTATGAAACTATACATATAAATGCATATATATACAATGACATACTCTATGAGTTTCCACTCCAAGTAGTCACCCCATACACAGTCTCCAATACAGTCTCTCTTTCTACTCTTATTACTCTTCTACTCTCTTTCTACTCTCCTTCTACTCTCCCTTTCCGTCTCTCTTTCTACTCTCCCTTCGTCTCTCTTATAGCCTCCCTTTATCTTTGTCCCCTATCCTCGGTCCCAACATTTCATTTTTTGGCAGTTTTTCATCGCGAGATGCGATTCACCTACAACCTTCAAGAATCGTAGTACACTAGTGGGGCTGTAGGGGGGCAGTGACGGGCTCTCTTCCCCGTGTTACTCCGACAGCCCTTCCCGCCAAAATTCCGCCACTATTGTCCAATAGGCTCATTTCTTTTCTGGCAAAAAGAAACCCCCTAGTCCTGGCTCGCCTGTCGCGGTTAGGAGTTTTTTCCCTGTCTACTGCTCTCTTTTCTCGCTATATAAAGCAGCCCATTCCTCTCGTGTTCTTCCCCTTTACCACCTTCACGTTCTTCCAAAATGTCTAAAGTGGCCTCTTCGGGTTACTCCGGTGCCCAAACCTCCGGCACCTCCATCCAGAAACACGGCAACGTCGCCTCGTTCAAGGAGTCGTCCTCCTTGACCCAAGGCCTCACTGCCACCGACCCCCACGGCAACACCTTCAAGGTTCCCGACTACTCCATCAAGGACATCTTGTCGGCCATTCCTCCCGAGTGCTACGAGCGCCGTGCGCTCCAGTCGTTGTTCTACGTCGCCAGAGACATTGCCGCCATGGTGACATTCGGCTACATCGCCAACAACTACATCCACTTGTTGCCAAACGCCTGGGTGCGTTTCGCGGCCTGGGCTGCCTACGTGCACGTCCAGGGCTTGTTCGGCACGGGTCTCTGGGTGTTGGCGCACGAGTGCGGACACCAGGCGTTCTCCGACTACGGCTGGCTCAATGACACCGTGGGCTGGGTGTTGCACTCGTACTGGTTGGTGCCCTACTTCTCGTGGAAATACTCCCACGGCAAGCACCACAAGGCCACCGGCCACATTACTCGTGACATGGTGTTTGTTCCCAAGACCAAGGAGCGCTTCTTGGCGTCCCGCGGCGTGCTGCACTTGGAGGAATTGGCCGGTGACGCGCCCCTCTACACTTTGCTCACTGTGGTGGTGCAACAGTCCCTCGGCTGGCTCATGTACTTGCTCACCAACGTGACCTCGGGCCAGCAGTTCCCCGGTGTTTCCAAGCTCAAGACCAACCACTTTAACCCCAGCTCGCTTATCTTCGAAAAACGCGACTACTGGTTCATCCTCCTTTCCGACCTCGGTCTCGCCGTCCAGGCTGCCGTCCTCTACACCTGGTACAAGAACTTCGGTGGCTTCAACGTGTTGGTCAACTGGTTCCTCCCCTACCTCTTGGTCAACCACTGGTTGGTGTTCATCACCTACTTGCAGCACTCGGACTCTACCCTTCCCCACTACGAGGCTCACGAGTGGAACTTTGCCCGTGGAGCTGCCACCACCATCGACCGCGAGTTCGGCTTCGTGGGCAAGCACATTTTCCACGACATCATCGAGACCCACGTGTTGCACCACTACGTGTCGAGAATCCCCTTCTACCACGCGCGCCCCGCCAGCGAGGCCATCAAGAAGGTCATGGGCGAGCACTACGCCCACAGCGATGAGAACATGTGGGTGTCGCTCTGGAAGTCCTCCAGATGGTGCCAGTTTGTCGAGGGCAACAACGGTGTCTTGATGTACAGAAACATCAACGGCTTGGGAATCGATCCAAAGAAAGAGTAATAGAGATAGAATGCAAGGATTGACAAGAAATAGATGTAGATTGTAGTAGTAGAGCAATTCATATTAAGGAGTTGAAAAAAGAATTATGGGTTTTCTAGATTATTGAATGAAGAGAATTTTCTAGTAGTAAAAGAATGATTTGTTAAGCGAATCCATTCTAGTATTAAAGAATCAATTCTAGTGTTAAAAGAATCAATTCTAGTATTAAAAGAATCAATTCTAGTGTTAAAAGAATCAATTCTAGTATTAAAAGAATCAATTCTAGTGTTAAAAGAATCAATTCTAGTATTAAAAGAATCAATTCTAGTGTTAAAAGAATCAATTCTAGTATTAAAAGAATCAATTCTAGTGTTAAAAGAATCAATTCTAGTATTAAAAGAATCAATTCTAGTGTTAAAAGAATCAATTCTAGTATTAAAAGAATCAATTCTAGTGTTAAAAGAATCAATTCTAGTATTAAAAGAATCAATTCTAGTGTTAAAAGAATCAATTCTAGTATTAAAAGAATCAATTCTAGTATTAAAGAATCATTTCTAGTATTAAAAGAATGTGTTGGTTAAGAGAATCATTTCTAATATTAAGATTATAATTAATCAAGAGTCGACTGAATATTGACAGTGGAATAAAAGTTCTGTTCATTAATTGGTGGAAATTGAAAGAAATTGGTGTAACAGCTGAATTGGTATAATAAGGATCAAATCAGAGGTAAATGTAGGCGTCTGTCCCTTGGAATCTACTAATTTGAACTAGTTACTAATGAGTACTTGCTTAATTAGATAGAACAGGTTAATATTTCATTGGACTCACTTCATAAAGTGTCACAATTGATTTGTTTAACATTCATATTTTTTCAAGTATATAGATTCGGTTCCTTTCTTACTAATTGGATATTTCACTGCCATGAATGGCTCTTATATCTATTATTGATTTGTGATCGGAGCTCATCGTAAATCGAAATCAAGCACACAACGGTTTTGCTTATAGACAGGAACAATAGATCAGGGTCCTATGTTATTGCCCTTATCAAAAACATCAGATATAGACAGGATAGTGAAAATCTCGTTATGGTCACTCTCAATCTGTGAAAATTCTGATCATACTGGCGATTTCATACTAAAAAAGCGGATTATTTATAGTCTACTATTTTGTGAGAGTTTGTTGTTCATAAATTAATAGTAAATTATTGAATTAATAGTATTAATGTCATTATTTATATTAGGCGCAATGCTGATGCTAATTGGTTTTATTGGTATTACTGCATCCATATATGGGTTGAAATATTGTCTGATTCACACTTTGTATGGGGTTAATTGTTTGTCTTTCATACTTTTGTATGAATAAAGATGGGTCGATGGTTTGCCTTTCATACTGGTATATTTCTCTAAATGACCTCATTCCAACATGCCTTGCTATCTGATGAATGGGATTCCGGTGATGGTTCGCTTGCGATATTCGATGTATTTTTCCTTGAAGAACTTCACCAAAAACCCTTCTTCAAACACTATTCTCTTGTTGAAGAAATTCCATAATACGTATCCCCCCACTGCCAACGTGAACACATTGTTCATGAAGAGCTGTAAGCCCACGAACCACCACCAGAATCCGAAATAACTGGGATGTCTCAATACTGAGTAGATTCCTGTCGTGACCAACTTGTGTGCCTCTTCGTTGTGTTCACGCTGCACGTAATGGTTAAATGACTCGCTGGCAGTGCACATGGCAAGAGTACGGCATGTCTGGCCCAAAAGAACCAAGAAAAGCGCATACCATGTCCCTTTCCACGGGTTTTGTCCAAACCACCACCATCTCAATATGAACTCAACGTTGCAAAGGAGGTTCATGGCGTGGATATCCCAGTCTTCCAAGATGAAGGAGTCGTCCTCGACCTGGGAGTTGTTGAAGATGCATGTGGTAAGAAACTCCAACGTGTGGAACACACACCAGAACATGAAGTAGTAGTGTAGTTGAAGAGAGGTGTGGATTATTTCAAGGTGATTTAGCACCGCCAACACCAAACTGGCCAGAAAAACTGCACCAAGTAGAAGCGACTTGGCCACTACTATGGAGAGATCGACCTCCACAGGATTGTAGCGGGTGTAGTCCATGATAAGTGGGTAGTTTGTAATTGAACTTGGTCGTGTTGAGTCCCGTGATGCAGTGCACGTGCAGATGGAGATGGATGGAAGAAGATGCAAGAAGGGCAATGTTGGAATGGGATGGCTTGGGCTGATTGGGGCAGAGGCAGAAGAGAATGCTTGGAACCTTCTGAGAATTAAAGCCCCAAAATTTGTAATTTTATGAATAGCTACATTAATGGAAATGATGGAAATGATGGAAATATTGGAAGTATAATTGGATTCTAAGGTGGAAATATTGGAAGTATAATTGGATGCTAAGATGGATAAAGTGGAATAATACTGTTCTAACTATTCCTAGTCAATATCCAATTATAAATTTGTATAACTTATGTGGAGTTTGAATAAATTTGCAGTCTCTCAATCAATATAGAAGCTGAGATGTCTTCAAATCCAACAACTACAGATCATCGATCACCGAAAAGGTATTTGAAAAGATCAGTATATCCATAAATTTAATATGTCCATACTAAACTTGAATTAATATATTTTACAGTTCATTATGACATTTCTTGATTTCCTTCTTCTTTTCTCTAGTATTTACCATTTACAAGATTCTAATTCCTGGTAGTTGTCTCCTGTGTTAATTACACATATTGTTCTACTGAGCTCCAAAAAAAATTCACACTAAATAAAATCCACACTAACTAAAGTACTCAAATCGAGCCAAATCATTCTTGGTAACACCAGGTCACCATTGAGCCTTCCCAATAAATCAATAAATATGTCTATTTCACAATTCCTATAACGCCAATAATTCTCTGAAACCAACAAACTGCCCAAAACGATAATACTCCAGTAACTCCAATGATTCAAAATAAACCCCAATAACTCACCACTCTATTAATTTATTCTAACTGACCTTCTTTCATTTCCATTGCCACTGCCAGAAACACACTTCATCCCGAAACAGTTTCAGAACTCAAACTACCACACCATAAATCTCCACATTGTGACTGGTTTCTCCTCTAATGCCTCTTGAGTGCCATTGACATACCCTTTTTGGTGCCCTTTGGTGCATTGACATCACCTTTGGTGTGTTTGGTCCATGGACATTCCTATTAATATATTTAGTCCATTGACATGGCCCTTTTTGGCTGCACTCGCGAAATGTAAAACATCAACACTTTTACAACCACTTTCATTCCAGTATAAGAAGCCCAACTGTGCCCTAGACAGGCAAGGGCAAATGTACGATCCATCAAAGAACCCACTTCATGAAATAGCACTTGTTTCCTTGGGCTTAGGCGCCGTTATTGGCACTTCTGTGTCGCTTCTTCTCTTGACCAACACTGCTGAACTAGGCCCTCTTTTGCTTGTTTTCGGAGTAATCTTGCCGTGCTACTTCCTCAACGAGTTCATGATGACCTGTCTTTACCAGCCACGTCGGGTCAACTCCAAATCGTTCTTGATCTATGGAAATAAGGGCAATTTCCAGTTCTGGTTGGTCCAGCAATTAACCGCCTGGGAATACTTGTTCACACGAAGTTACTTGATGACCTGGGTCCCCCACCTCGGTTACGCCGGATCGAGCACCCTCGTGGGTCTCTGTATGGTGATCTTCGGCTTGGGCATCCGGGGTCTAGCCATGAAGACCTGCGGAGAGTCCTTTTCCCATGTGCTAGAAACCACAAACGGCAAGGGCTTGGTCACCACCGGCATCTACTCGGTGTTAAGGCATCCCAGCTATACCGGGTTCTGGCTCTTTGCCGTGGGCATCCAGGTGTACTTGCGCAATTGGGTGTCCTTGGTGGTCAATATTCTCATTTTGGGAAAATTCTTCGGGGTTCGGATCCAGATGGAGGAAGGCTTCTTAATCAGGATGTACGGACGTGCCTACGAAGATTACGCTAAGAGGGTCGGCATCTGGATTCCCAGATTTGGCTAGTCCGGGTCACAATGTCAGTGCCAGCGTTACGCAATGTTCAGATAGAAGAGGTTTCCAGGGGCTTAAGTGGCCCTCAGGTGGAACAGGCTGGTCGCTCTTTTGTCTTGGGACAAAACCCATTCAGAGGTAAGGCGGTGTACTGTGTGTTGAAGCTTAAATGGTACGGCTAGCTTCGGGACCAATTGTGGTGATCATCCGAGCAAACCGTTTCCGGAAGACTTCGGAACGACGCCAAATAGTCCAAACTGCTCAAGGGATATGTGCCCCCTGGTATTAGGCTCTGGACCGAGCGATCAGAAGTGGTGTGAGGTCTTCAAAAAGTACGCCAAGGATCGAAGTGTCAAAATGAGCTTGACCTCATGAGTTATCTCGTACCGCGGTGGTGATTCTTTGACGAGTTGAGGAAACACGGTTATGGTTGCTGTTTTGTCTCAAACATGTGGTTGTGAGTACGAAAACGCAGCCTTTCTATTATTTAGTTGGCCAGCAATCGTTATGTGGTCGAAAGAAGGACATTTTTAGGAGTTAGGGGACAAGCAAGCATGGGAAGACGATTTAGGTTGGTTCAATGACGCAAGGGTTGCAGCAAGAGGTGCTAAATTGCAGTGCTTGCGCTAAGTCTTGAAGATAATGCACTCAAGACTACCTTGATGGGAGCAACACTGACCCCTGTCAAAGTTGACGTGAAGTGCTTTCTCCAAGGCAACTTGAGAGCTTGAAGAGATAATACTACTTATGATTGAGATAGCAATTTGAATGAGTAATTACGAAATTATGATTATTGTTGAGTTGGAGTAGACCGAAATTGAGACTAAGTGGAACTAAAAAATTATGAATATTGTAAATCAAATTGAGTTTAGGCTGGAAACACTAGGTGGAATTGACCTTGGAAGTTGCGCTTCCAATGGAGAATCAACTAACATGGTTAATTGCTGAGATTCGGATCTTTCGTGCTCTTGACACTAGGAAGCATAATTCCAGCAAATTTTTAGAATTGGAGAGAACTTCAATTCCTACGAATCTAAATTTTCAGTACTTTATTCCTGCTGAATTTTTACATTCAGAATACTACTATTGGCAATGAAAGAAATTTAGAGTGCCGATCGTTCCAATCAATATGGATATCATTTATTTGTAATATTCATCTCATACTTCTAATTTCCAGTCTGAAAGCATAACAGGAAACTAAATGGCCTTAATTCTTTTGACACCTTATCATAAAATTCACTCTTCTGACTCCAATCAATATGAATACTTCAAGTCAATATACATACTTCAATTATTGCAATTGAGTTATAGGCTTGAAAGAATTGGTCATATAATTGTGCTGCTGGTCGATTGTCCCGTGATAGATTGTCCTACTAGATCAATTGACCTTTGACCTCATCCATTGCCATTGATCTGTCGTTCATTAGTAGTATTTCTCGGTCCCCTTTCATTTCTACACTTGGCTCTTTTCATCAATTTTCTATGTAGTGATCTCCAGCACCCGGCCTAAAGACTCTTGTTCATGAAGCGTCTCTTGGTGAAGGCCAACCAGAACTTGCTGGGGGTGTTGGCGTCGTGCTCGTAGAGCTTCTTCAACAATCTCTCGGCCAATTCCTGTCTGAATTGCTGCAAATACGACCGCAACAAGTCGGCCTCGTTCTTGTTGGCAGGGGCCTGGTACAAGGAGTTCAATGGGAAGCCCACGTCACCGGGCAAGGAGAAGGAGTCCAAGGACAAGTTGTTCAAGATGCGGGTGGCCTCCTTGAAATTGACACTGCGGTTCAATTTCGACAAGCAATCGCTGACAAAGAGGATGCCGTAGATCAAGAGACGGTCGGCAGGGCCTTTGATCTCGAAATTCCGGAAGAACGAGTTGGCTCTAAACAAGTCAAGCACTTCATCTATGATGTCGTAATCTTGCTGGGGAGGGTACGAGGGGCCCCTGAATTTGGTGTGGATGGGGAGGAGGACGACATTGCCAACAAGACGGGTGTCTGTAGCGTCTTCGAGAAAGGTGGAGTGATAGGCAGGCATGGTAAGGAGAAGTAAGGTTAGATTTGAAAATGGAGGCAATTTGGATGTTTGACGCACGTGATGGTGGTCATGTGATGAAGGGAGCGTGACTTGCTTGGTATGAATACCAGTACGAAGCCCAGTTTCTGTGTCTAGGGGGATGTGCAGGCTACAGTTGACGGATTCCACTGTTGTGTTGCCTTTTTAGTACTAGCTCCCTTTTTTTCCGGTGAAGTCGCTTTCTTCCGTCAATTCGCTTACTTTCACGGCATTTTCCGTATATTCAAACTCCGCAATTGCCAAAAGAAGCTCGGAAGTTGCCGAAATACTATCATAGTAAGGTTCAGGGCTGTGTTGGGTGATGATTCCGTGATTCTGGAAGTTAAATTTGAATATTCTACAGAATTACCCAATTAAACTACAATGTGGAGGAGAATATGGCAGGTTCCATCACCGGATTTAGTACCTCTTGAACTATTGGTGTAGGCTGAATTTGGGCCATGTAGGTTGTAGAGTGAAGTGGCAGTGGAATATGATAGAGGGAACATTGAATAAGTAATGAATGATATGGATAATCAAGTGGAATGCTGAAGCGGAAATTATCGACGAATTAACTGGTAGCGGAAATTGGCATAATTGAGGTGATCAACGGATATTGGCATATTTCAATTGATCACGGATATTGACATAATTGAAGTGAACTACGGACATTGACGTAATTGAAGTTTTCACGGATATTGAATGAAGTGAACAACACATTCAAAACTCCATACATCTACATCATGCTCCATCTACAATAACTGAAACGTCTAAAACATATAGATGGAATTTGATGCAAGGGCCAGGCACCGAAGCAGAACAAGTAGCGGAATTACATTGGGGTTTTGGGCGTATATAGAGGACTCTGACATTGTCATGTGCCCGGTCCCGTTGCTGTAATCACGTTTCTCGGTCGCCTTGAACTAGCTACGTTTCAGGTGTCATCCGGAACTTGGGTGCAAACAGCAATAAAGACACGTTTGAAGCAAAGGCAGTACGGCAAGAGAGGCAAGGTGGGGTAGACAAAAGGGGAAAGTAGACGAACGAATGGAAAGGAATGGACCGAGAGAAATGGGTAAAGAAATGGAGGAAGTCAAGATAGTGCAAGACTTAAAGGACAAACTTATAAGGAGTGAGATAAAACGTATACTCAACATGAGTAGAGACACAGCCAGAGACTTCAATGTTAAGGACTACAAGTATATATGACAATGCACATCACTACACTAGAGACAACACTCTAGTCTTGTCGGTTTAGCACCTTTGCTCCAATTGACACCATTTAGCGTAGCATTCAGCAAGAGCTCACACACTGTGTTTCAGGTGTGAAATTTTTCACATTTTTCAGTGTTCAGGCTCCAGAAAATAGGCAGACCGCCAAGTAGGCAATGCTGGTGGTGTGATTGAGTGAGGACGTGTCGTGTGAGTGGGGCTGAGGAGATGGAGCTAGTGACACGGCGGTGTTTCGAAAATAAGACTTGAAGTCGTAATGGTAATGGCAGGAAGTGACGGAGTCAGAAGGTGAGGTAGTATGGAGCTACTGTCTTCGGTGATGCACTGTTGAACCTCTTGGTAGCATTCTCTTGACATCAATCTGTTACTACAATTCCTTATTAAGTGTCTGTAACTTCCCTATTCACCAATCTTTCCTATTCCCACCGTCCCTATTTATTCCAATCGTCCCTATTTCCTCACACTCTCCCTACAGTGGACTTTCCGTTCTCCCTAATACTCTCGCTAATCTCCCCACTAAACTCCAAGTCGCACTCTCCCCACCAATTTCCTTCCCTAAATCCACTTTTCCTCTCGCTATCTTCCTCTCCATTCTCCCTACTAGTCCTTGCCTATCTCCTACTAGTCCTTGCCTATCTGCTACTAATCCTTTCCTAACCTCCTCTACTACTTCCTTTACTTCTCCCTATCTATTCAGCTCTCTACTCATTCTCTATTCTCTTCTCCCTATCTCACTACCTTTTTTTCTTCTCCCTAACTTTTCTCCCCATTCTCCCTATTCTCTCTACTGTCTCCCCTTCCTACCCTCACTTCTCGTGACTACTTTTTGTCGACTTCTTCTTCACCTCCTGTCTCTTCTCCCGCTAGTTCCCAGCGTCCCCTCCACCCCCGTGGACATCCACTCCCTTTCTCCGTCGCTCCTGTGTCTTCAGCCCGGCCCAATTGCCTCAGGCCCCGTTTTTCCCCGGTTTCTGCCTTGCTTGTGGGCACTTCCTCGTGAAAACGCCGCCGTCCCTCGTCCCACTTCCGGCCCCGTCCCTCCTCCGTTGTCCTCGTCCGTCCTCTGGCGCCGCCCTGTCGCCACCGAGGTCCTCCTGAACCATGTCCGATAGATCCCACTCGTACCAGCTGCCGCCGGTCACCGACTACGCCCACTCGCCACACGCCGTCAACATCCCTGCCCACTTGCTCCCACTGGCGTACTTCGACGCCCAGGTGCTGGTGGGCGGCGTGAAGGGCCCGTATCCGGGCCAATCAGAGCCGTCGGCTGGCAGTCACGGTCATGGCAGTTACGAGAACGTCACAGCCAGCAACAATAACAATAACAACAACAACACTGGCCGCCAGAACCCTCCCAGACCGCATCCAATCCACACCGCGCCCCCCGTGCCCTCGGGCGCCGCCACCGCCGGCGCCAGTCCCATCACCCCCGTCAACCAGCAGCTGTTTTCCGACGTGATGTCGCCCTACTCTGTCCAGGACCACCAGCAGGGCTCGCCCGCGTTCAAGTCCAAGTTGGATCCGCGAGTGGCCAAGAAGCCCGAGGCGGCGCAGCAGGTGCGCCGTATGGCGTCGCAGGAAGGTTTCCAGCGGCGTCCTGGCCAGAACCATCCACCAGGTCCACCACGGAGCCAGTCACAGTATGCTCCTGGCCAGTATGGTCAGAATCAAGGTCAATACAATCAAGGTCAATACGGTCTGAATCAGGGTCAATATGGTCAGAATCAGGGTCAATATGGTCAGAATCAGGGTCAATACGGTCAGAATCAGGGTCAATATCCCCAAGGTCAACAGAACCAGGGTCAGTACCAGAACAGCCAAGGCCAGTATCCCCATCCCCAGGGTCAGCCCCAGTATCCACAGGGCCTGTATCCCCAGGGCCAGAACCAGCAATTCCAAGGCCAGAATACGCAACCTCGTGTGCCCAGATCCGCCTCCTCCAGCCAACCCAGCCAGGCCCCATATCCTACGGCCAACCCCTCCTCTGACAAGCGCAGAATCATGTCCACGTCCAACATTCCCCACCACAACCCCGCCAACGGCTCTCCCCAGAGCCCCTATCCCGGAGAGTCCAGAACCAAGTCATTGTCTTCCACCTCATTGAAATACCAACAGCAACAGCCTCTGCAGAGCAGACTCTACTCGATTCCACAGAACCTGCCCCAACAGTCCAGCCAGCGCACGCCCTCCAGCAGCAATGCCTCCACGTCGACGGTCCACCACACGTTCTCGTTGTCGTCTAAGTCCAGATCCTTCACCTCCATCAGCAAGCTCTCTTCTTCCTTGTCCACCAAAAAGAGCTCCTCCACCTCGTTGAACGCGCCCAAGGGGCAGCGAAACGTGTCTTCCATCACCATCACCAAGGCTACCGTGCCCAAGAAGCCCGCCGTTTACCCAGCCATCTTGTCCGAGGTAGCCAAAGTCTTCAAAGACTCCATCTTGTTGACCATCAACACCAAGGACGGCTTGGAATACCACGACACCTTCACGGGAAAAATGTCGGTGGACATCATCTGTCGTGTCATCAGAACCAATGACCGTAATTTGGCCTTGCTTTTGGGCCGGTCCTTGGACGCCCAGAAGTTCTTCCACGACGTGACCTACAACCACCGGCTCAGAGACTCGGTACATGAGGTCTATGCCTTCAACCACGTGTACAGCGACGTGGAGTTCTACCAAGACGAGGCAAATACCGGAAGCAATGGCAACAACTCCGCCATCCACTCGAAACACGGCTCTTTCGTGGACAGCTCCAACCACTCACTCCTTCAGCAGGCCTTGCAAGAACACGCCTTGCTGCAGCAGGCAGCTCATTCCAATTTGCCTTATCCTGTGGATAACCATCTTCCTGGTCAAGTAGAGGGAAGCACCAGCTCCCTTACCAATTTGAATGCCCAAAAGGAATTGACTGCTACCCAGCAAACAGGCGTGAATGGTGTGTTCACCATCTTGACCGACTGCTACTCGCCTACGTGTACGAGAAACCGGTTGTGCTACAGTATTGCCTGTCCAAGACGTCTAGAACAGCAAGCTAGATTGAACTTGAAGCCTCAGGGAGGATTGAAGAGGGCCGTTTCCCGGTTGTCTTTGCATGAAAACGAAGAAACCGAAACCTTGTGGCACAAGACTGTGCCACAGTCGGTTTTGGACAAGCTCGATAAACAAGAAAAGACTAGACAAGAATTGATTTACGAATTCATATACACAGAAAGAGACTACGTCAAGGATTTGGAGTTCATGACTGACTTCTACATTATGCCTTTGAGAAACCCTGCTAACAACATCATTCCGGAACACCAAAGAGAAACCTTTATTCACACTGTCTTCGGAGGAGTTGGAGATTTGTTAAGATTGGCCAAGGGCTTTAGTGAAGCTTTGACTAGAAGACAGCAGTTGCAGAAACCAGTGATAGAGTCTATTGCTGATGTTTTCTTGGATTATGTTGGAAACTTTGAGCCATTTATCAGATACTCTGGTAACAAGGTTTTTGCAAGTTTCGAACACGAAAGACAGCAACAAGTCAACATGAAGTATGCTAGATTCTTGGACGCCATTGAGAAGAAGGCGGAATCCAGAAAACAGGATTTGTCCTCATTTTTGATTAAGGGTGTCCAGAGACCAGCGAGATATCAATTGTTATTATCTGGTATCATCAAGAACACCAATCCAAAGTCTGCCGACTACAAGGATTTGTTGAAGGCCAAAGAGGAAATTGAAAAGTTATTGGTCAAGATTAACATCCAGACTGGTGAAAGTACCGATCGTCATAAGATCATGGTTTTGCACAGACTTTTGGGTAAGCAAACTTTGGAAAACAAGTACAATTTCAAATTGACCTACAACAACAGAATCATTTATCAGGTCACATTGAACAGAAAGAGGGACAATGAAAAGATTGACTTGTACATGTTTGAACATGCCCTTTTGTTGGTGAAGCACAAGATCCAAAACAAGAGGGAACAACATAAGGTGTTCGAAAAACCCATCTACTTGCCATTATTGTTTGTCAATAGTGGACTTGAAGTACCAACTATGAGGACCGTTGTGGCCAACAGATACCGTGGCTCGTTGTTAGCAGACCCTGGCATTAAGAATAAGGTGGAAACTACCAACTATATTGGTACCAGTTCGAACTCCAATGCCAAACTTCAGTTGAACTTCATGGGACTTGGCAGTAACCAAGTTCATGCATCGTTGTTTGCTGAAGACTTGACCATTCAAAGTCAGGTGTTGCAACAAATCCACAATCAACAGAAGAAATTAATAGAGGTTAACGACTTGTTCTCATTGTACAAGTTTGAAACCAGAAGATTCCACGGTAACAACAAAATTAATTGTGGTGTTCCTTGCTATGGTGGAAAGAAATTATTGTACGGTACTGATTCAGGAATTTGGGTATCGACAGTTCGTTCCATCAGTGCCTCATCCAACGAGAAGATTTGTTCTGACCCTACCTTGGTGATCAGCAAGATGTACGTGACCCAAATTGAAGTGTTGGTTGAGTACTCGAAGTTGTTGGTCTTGAGTGACAAGTCTTTATACGAGTTTGACTTGTCTTGTACGGACTCTTTGGACCACGTGAAGAACACCAAGTCAGGTAAATTGATTCTTGACCACATTGCATTTTTTAAGATTGGTATTTGCGACGGAAAGCTTTTGGTATGTGCGGCCAAAACAGGTGGCACTCATTCTGTTAGTATTTTCGAGCCAGCCAATCCATTTGATAAGAACCAACAAAAGAACAAGAATAAGAAATATGACATCCAGGAGGTGAGTTTCTCGTCCGACCCTATTTCTATTTCGTTTTTGAAGACACAGCTCTGTATCGGCTGCTCCAAGGGCTTTGAGATTTTGTCCCTTGAAAAGGGCATGAAGGAGCCCATTTTGGACGAAGCGGATCCCTCGTTGGACTTTGCTATTCAAAGAGAAACGGTGACTCCGTTGGCAATCCACAAGCTTGGAAGGGAGTTTTTGGTTTGTTACGCGGAGTTTGTCTTCTTGATTAACAGAAATGGATGGAGAACAAACCACCACTGGGACTTGTATTGGGAAGGAAATCCCCAGAATGTGGCGGTTTTCTTTCCGTACATCCTCTCGTTCGAGCCAGGATTTATTGAGATCAGAGATTTACATTCAACGAATTTATTAAGAGCGTTGGTTGGAGAAAACATTAGATTCTTGCACTCGAACGAGCACGAAGCCATGTATGCATGCGAAGAAAATGGTTACGACATAATTGTTTCGATTGATTTTTTGAACTTGAAACCAAAAACGGCAGGTTAGCCTTATGATTATTATTCTATTAATGTATGTTTCAGCGAAGAAGTGTAGGAGTGTAGAATTAAGATTTTTGAACTCTAATGATGGATAATACAACTGAGAACTTTTTATTGAATAGAATAATTAATTGAAAGCTACATTGTTATTTTAGTCAAAGTGAAGTTAATAAATATTTAAGTATAATTGAAGCTAAATTGACTCCACATTGGCGAATGAATATCTTGCATTCAAGCTGCAATAATTGAAGGTTTGATTGAATTTAAGCAAAGTTGCGATAGTATTGAGCCGTTGGTTAAGTTTATTGAATAGTGCTGATTCAACGAATCATTTTACACAATTTATCCAAGTTGGTTTTGCATTACCACTTTTTGACGATCTTTTCTCTTCACATGCATATACTCAATGCAGTGGCATTGCAAGAACTGTAAACTTTCTCATCAATTGCTATCTCTACTAGTATATACACTCACGTTCATCCTTACAACGCCTCTTTCGCTAGTGCCTGGATGCAATACACTTTCACCCTGTTACCTCGGCAAAACCGTTTTATGTGTCAAATCGGGGTGAAAAATCGAAAAAACAGTGAAAAATCCCATTTCGATCATTTTTTTAAAGACTGGATTCGGCGGAATTGAGCACTTGGGATAAGAGCATCTCATCCTACCGTCTCTGGAGACTCGTAGCCCGACTAAAACAAACAACGACTCATAATCATCGCCGTATACGAGATGGGCCTGCATACAGGCACCAGCAAATTTCATACGCGTCTGGCCGAGGAACCACCGGGGGCAGACCCGGGGGCAGGCAGGCCCCGCTGTCGGCATGGCGGGGCACACGCCGGCCACAGTGGCCATGCAGACACCACTGACTGCCACCCTCCCCGCCGTCACCCCTGCAGCAAATGCGGGGACGCCAGGCCCGGCCAATTGTTGCAAAAGTGCTGCAAAAGTTGCGGTAGTGCGCGCACCGACATACGTCCATATAAACCCCTCGACGCCCATTTCTTCACATCCACATCCACCATGTTGACCTTGGAAGTCCCCTCCATAGAACACCCTTTCGGAGTCCACTTGTGGCCGCTTTTTAGCGCGGCCTTTGAAAAGGTCGTCGGCTACCCTGCCGAAGACTTCGAGTTCATCCACCACCAAACCTTCTTGGCCAACGGATGGCACGCCATTTCCATCATCATCGGCTACTACATCGTGATTTTCGGCGGCAGAGCATTGTTGGCCAAGTTGAAGGTGCCTGCGCTCAAGTTGAACCTCTTGTTCCAGTTGCACAACGTGGTTTTGACGGTGATCTCATTGGTGTTGTTGTTGTTGTGCATCGAGCAGTTGGTGCCCATCTTGTACCACCACGGGTTGTTCTACGCCGTGTGCCACCGCAACTCGTTCGCGCCCCGTCTCGTCACGTTGTACTACCTCAATTACTTGACCAAGTACTTGGAGTTGGTCGACACGGTGTTCTTGGTGTTGAAGAAGAAGAAGTTGATGTTCTTGCACACCTACCACCATGGCGCCACCGCGCTCTTGTGCTACACGCAGCTCACCGGCCACACCTCGGTCGAGTGGGTGCCCATCACCCTCAACTTGGCCGTGCACGTGGTCATGTACTGGTACTACTTCTTGAGTGCCCGTGGCATCAGAGTGTGGTGGAAGGAGTGGGTCACCCGTTTCCAGATCATCCAGTTCTTGATCGACTTGGTGTTTGTGTACTTTGCCACCTACACCCACTACGCGTTTGCCTACTTCAAGTGGTTGCCCCATGTGGGCGACTGCCACGGCTCGGAGTTGGCTGCTGCCTACGGTTACTTGATCTTGACCAGTTACTTGTTGTTGTTCATTTCCTTCTACATCAAGGTGTACAAGAAGTCGGGCAAGAAGCCAGCGGCCTCTGCTGCTGCGCCTTCCAGTGCCACTGCTACCGGAGTGGAGGAGGCAGGCAAGGTCCGGTCCAGAAAGGCCTAGTAGTGGACCGTTATTTATCTAATACTATGAAGAGCAGTGAGGTCACGTGAGATGGGTTACGTGATGTAGAGCCCAGCGAAAATGCCCTAAAAAGATGAAAATACCCAGGTGAATGCTAATAGTTACATTAACCAAAATAACAAGGTTGACCAATATTATTGAACTTCGTACTAATTGATATAACCAGGTGAACTGTAATTAATTACAATAGTTACTTTAATCAGTGACGAGGCTGACCATTATATAATTGACCATCGTCAGTGAACAAGCTACCAGGTGTACTGTAATTATTTACAATAGCTACATTAACTAAAATAACGAAGTTGACCATTATATCATTGACCATCGTCAGTGAACAAGCTACCAGGCAAATGTTAATTATTTACAATAGCTACATTAACTAAAATAACGAAGTTGACCATTATATAATTGACCATCGTCAGTGAACAAGCTACCAGGCAAATGTTAATTATTTATACATACACTAACTATAGCAATATGGAATTTTTATTGAACGTCGTACAAGTGAACCAACCAGATGAAATTACTTTTTACAACTTGAATAAGAAGGATACCCTTAAATTCTTTGACCATCATACAGTGAAATAGCAAGCAGATTTAATTAATTACAATTGTTGAGTAACTAAAGCAACATGATTAAAGCAAATACCGTCGTACGAAGTGAACCTTGCACTACCAGGTGAATTTTAATAATTTGCTATAGCGGACTAACTAAAGTAAGAAGAATAACCATATAATCATTGGCCATCGTATTGAGTGAACAAGCATTTAGGTGAATGTTAATTTTTTACAACCAATATATCAAGGCTATTCATAAAATCATTGACCAACTTCAGTGTACGTGCAACCAGGTGAATGGTGATTACTCATAAAAGCTGAATTAACAAAATTATCAAGATTACATAAAATCATTGATCATCGTACAGTGAACGTCCAAACAGGTGAATGATATGGTACATACAATAGCTGAGGAACTAAAATAAGGATATGATATCATTGACCATGAACTAACCAAGTGAACTTTCACTAACCAGGTAAATGTGAATTATTCAAAACTACATTTGCTAAAGTAACGAGCAACAAAAAATCATTGACCTTCGTCGTACGTGAAAATTCAACCAGGTGAAGTTAATATTTAGCTGAATTAGCCAAAGTAATAGGATAGAATTATAGATCATCGACTGCATGAGCCTGAAACCAAGTAACATGTCCTCTTGTGCAAGCATGAAAGTAAGAGATCCCTGGTTCTCACTGTCGCCGTCTTTGGCTGAAGCAATTCTACTGAAGATGGCGCTCTACTGATCTTCTTCGCGTATTCTTTGATAGCGGCAACGACTTGGACCTGGAATCAGTCACTGGTGCCGTAGATCGTCACTTGCAGCCTGCCCCGATCTAGTCGTGAATCTACCAGTGAATCTGACCTCAAGTCTGACTTCTGGCCAGATAATATATTCTTGGGAAACCTCCAAACCCCTACTGCAATACTCAGGTTACGGTAAATCCATGATATGTACAGATCGATTATTGCAAATCCTAAACGTCCCTCTGGTTCAATCAATGTCGTGACAATAGAACCCATGCGGCTACAAGCAATTACAAGCACCTTACTAGTATGCACTGAGTCTAGCGCTTCCATTAGTAATGCGCACGTGACTCAAGTCACGTGCACCTCTCTCTTCCCCACCTGCGGATTTACTCCTGCAGCTCCCCTTTACTCGCTTACTAACGCCCGGTCCGCCTTCCGTCATGAGGTATTTTCTCGCCCCAGACTAGCATTTGTCATGCATGGATGCGTCGTGTTGACCCGGAGCTTCATGCATGCGGCGCAATTCCACACGGCTGGTGCCGCACGGCAACCCCACGGCGAGGCTCCTTTCGCTGCTGGGGCGCAAACACCGTCACCGGGACCGCCAGGGCCAGGGTTCGCGGTGGGCCCGCGACAAGGGCCAGGTCGTGGGCTGGGGCGCTTACGTAAGCACCCACGCACACTGCACCCAGTGTGCCAAGGTTTGGGCCTCCTGCGCCCATGCAGGAGACGGCGCCGCGTGCAGGCCTCGCACTCTGCGCCGATCTTATTTTGTCATCCAGATGTGCAGGCTGCATATAGCCGTGCCCACAGAGGACGGGCCCTGACATAAGGAGGAACCACCATAGCGTCTCAGTGGTGCAGACAAATACTGCTTGCCCTTTCTCTTGCTTTGTGGTTTGGCTTTCCCGTGTCTACCCCGTCCCCCGCACAGCACCCTGGCGGTCGGACCCTCCGGCTGAAAACGAGGCCCCAGTCCAGACTGGGCCCCGGTCGGATGCGCGGGAGTCTGCACATGATCGATTGTGCACGCGTGGCTCGAGGATCGGATAAACACAAAGTGCGTATCCTCGCCGATCCGACCGTAGTGCACCATGCACCTGCCAGCTTCGCGGGGCGTGGCTGTGCGCCTCCATCGGCGTTATGCCTCATCGGGAGGTGATCTGCTGCCGAAACGGGCAGGGCCGAGATTGGGCCCTATCCTGGTCATAAGGGTGTTCCCCTATTCCAAAACGGAAGGTTCTGCCAGTGGAAAAGAGAGACTGAGAGCGAAAGAGAGAGAGAAGAGAGCAAGAAAGAAAGAAAGAGAAGAAAGAGCAAGCAAAGAGCGTACATGTAGTGGTCCTACTGGATGTCAGCACGTCCATGAAGCTTTGATTCTAGTAGGAGAAATCCCCCACGCTGTCCTCCACTCCTTTCCAACGGCTAGGACGGCACGGCTGAGGATTCTGCCGTGGGGTCCGAGAAAAAGAAAGGTGCGGCAGCGGAAGCGCGCGCTGCATGCGTGCGCAGTCCGCACCCGATGCGTCACTAACGCCGTCAGTGGAGGCAAGGAGAGGTTCCGCCCCCAGGCTCTGCCGTGGCGGGGGAGGGGCACACAGCTCGGTGTTCGGTGCCAGTGGAGGAGGGCGGCAGGCCATCAGTAGCACGGTGCAGTCCCGGTCATCCTCGAGCCTGGGCTGTCACCATCACGGTTTCCCACCGCGTCGAGGCTGGAATTGCCGGAACCCCTATCATGGGACCATCTCGGGGTGATGGCCCCTCGCCTACCGGGAAATTGCCTGGCTGGTGCTCCCATGCAGCGTGCTGCGCGCCGCTGCACGGGGCTGCAGCATGCTGCAGGCAGTTGGCGCAGCGTCGGCTGGGGCCCAGCCGCCCCCGCCACCCCGAGCCTGCCATGGCTTTCCCCGACGCACCCTCCGCACCCCCTGCACGTCCCGCTGGCGAAGCCCTCCACGCCGCTGCACTCTGCACTCGACGCCGACCAAGGGCTCCGGCGCCCTCGGAATCGCCCGCGCAAACCCCGTTTGTGTCCCCGGCCGCCTATGCACAGTGCAATGTATATAACCGGCCCTCCACGCTTCTCCACACCCTCCCTCCATCCTCCAAAATGAACCCTTCTGGAACCACCCTCCCCTCCATCCACTCTCTCCTGTTGGACTTGCCCGCGTTGGGTGGCGACGCCGCCCGCTACAGCCACCACTACCACCCCTACTACCACCGTCTTCCCTTTCTCCCATACGGCCCCACTGGGGCGACGGTAGCGGCCACCGCAGTGTCGCCCTCGTCCGCCCTCTACGGCGCCGCCGTCCCTCCACAAGTCCAACCTCCTCTTCCACAGGCCCACATAGCGTCGGTAACACCCTCCCAGCCCTCAGGTCCCGCATCCTCCTCCACCACCACCACTTCCCCCATCGCTTCGCCCTACCGCGAAAATCTGGTCGACCTGGACGCATACCACTACCGCCACCACTCACTCCCCGACGCCTCCACCATCGCCAAGCACCAGGACGACGAGGACGAAATAGGCCTGGCGTCGCTGGGCCTGCCCCATCTCCTGCCCGTCCTCCACCACGCCAAGGATGAGGCGGCGTCCAAGAAGAACTGGAAGCCCCGCAAGAAGAGACAGTGCCCCGAGTGCAAGCTCTACTTCTCCAACCTCGCCACACACAAGTCCACCCACCTCAAGCCCACGTCGCGGCCCCACATCTGTAAATACTGCAACCGCGGCTTTGCCCGGCCCAACGACTTGTTCCGCCATGTCAAGTGCCACTGGAAGGAGATCGGCAGCGACAAGGGCCAATTCAAGTGTCCGTTCAAGAACTTGGACCAGGCGGGCCCTGGAAGTGGAGAAAGCGATGCCGCGTCCGACCACTGCTGCCACAACACCGGCATCTTCTCGCGGTGTGACACGTTCAAGAACCACCTCAAGGCCATCCACTTCCAATACCCCAACGGCACCAAGAAGGACCAGAGAACCAAGGTGGCCGGCAAGTGCCGTATGTGCCAGGTAGACTTCAAGAACGTGGATGACTGGATGACCAACCACATTGAACTGAATGAGTGTCCCTATGCGATCAACGTGATCAAAAAGGATGTATAGTTATGATTATGAGTGTATAATAGAATGATAGATATGATAGGATCACTGTAGGAGTGGCTGCGAAGCAGACACTGATACGTCAAAGATGCAACTAGCGCAAATGAAGCAGTCTGCTGCAACCAACGCTGTAATTAATGCAATCAACACTGCAGTGAACACTACAATCAATGCAATAACCGCTGCAAAAAAAGGTTGCTGCAATGGACGCTTGTCAAGGCTACGCTGCTGCATCTGGCACACTAAGCATCCAAGCACATCACGCTGCTGCACTTCACGCTGCTGCATCTGCTCCAAGCTCACCTTCATTCTGTCTGCACCTGCAACTAAAGCCGTCTCTGCACTAGACAGATATTTGATCTGCTGCAGACACTAGCTGCAACTCCATCTCACCTACATTTCACTGGCTGCACCCTGGCTGCAGACACTCATCCAAGGTCATCCACCGCCGTTTGCACCCCTTCTTCTGTCTATAAAAGGACCCCAATCTCCAGTTATCACCCTCCTTGTTCCTCTTCCCATCTCCCTTGTTTCTAATGGTGGTCGCCTTTTCGCACTATTTCCGTCTGCCGCCGTGTCGTATACCTCCCCCTTTGTGAGACACACCCTTGGCCCACCGTTGCCGCCGCCACTTGCTCAGGACCTGCACCCAGCCCCGGTGGTGTTTCACTGCCTTGTCGATCCCCCAACGTCATCCCGGTCTTTTGCGCTTACGCCACCAACACGCGGCAGGGCCAGGTGGCGCCATCGCTGGCCCAGCCGGGCCCCTTTGTTCGTACCCTCCTTGTTGCCTCAGGGCCCAGGGTGTGGTGTTGTCCCGGGTGCTAAGCAGCGGAATTGTGGGGAGCCTGCGCCTGCCAGCGTCCTGCGAACAAACAACCTGGGCTCAACCGAATCACCAGTTTTGCACGCCCTCCCCGCAGACACAATAGAATCACCCACTGGACGCCCAAGCTCGTGATGGCTCGCCGTGGCCCTATGGCCGAAAGAAAGGGCCCCTATTGATGAGCAATCAAGGCTTGCGTCCGGCAGGCTCAGGCAAATTCCACCGGCCAGATTCATGTGTCGGGCGGTCTAGAATGGATGGCCTGGTGATGTAACCGCTCGGGATTTGGCCCTGTTGGGCTGTCTTGGCTGGCTGGTCCGGGCCCCGCCGTGCCACAGCCTCCTTGGGCCAAGCGTGCGGTTCGATAGGGGTCGGAGTTAATGTCGGCCCACCTTTTGGGACCTGCGGCAATAAACGGCCTTACTAAGCGTTGGCTGGTTGTGCGGCGGAACAGCCTGATGTGTGGTCGGTGTCCATACAGGACGTCCGGGGTCTGTCTCCTTTACGCGCACAAAAACGTCGCCAAAACCATCAAGGAAATTAATGTCTAATCAGGTTATCCGTGAAATTCTGCTGGACTCGGAATACCGTTTCTGAACTTAATTCCGATGGGTCCAACGTCGCAAACAGCAATGTCCGAGAAGCAAACTTCCACCGCGTCCTGTCAATACACCGGCCAAGCTTTTCACCACGGTCGTCCACGCCCCTTTTTTCTGCTCCTGGCAGCTTGGGAAAATCACAGACTGTTGGTGCCTCCCCAACGACTTCATGTGCTCGCTATGATCCAACCGAGGCACGTGATTTAGCTGACAAGGACCATCGCCCATCCCTTCAATGCTGACATACGCGTGATAGTATCAATATCGTCGAACCCAGTCTCTCAATGGTCAAGGCCCTTGTCAAGTACGCCGGTTTGGCGTTCGTGTTGTCCACCTACAAGACGCTTCCCTTTGCATATGTGTTCAGATTCTACTACTATGCCATAGGAATGTTCACCCGTTACTTCCGGTTCCTCAAGACAAACCGCCAGAACACCTGTGGCTTCACCTCCCCTCTGCTGCTTTTCAATTGGGTAGGCATCAACTCGTACGTGTCCCCATTGGAGGTGGACATGTACCTCCACAAGAGCAACTCCACCTATTTCCTTGACTTGGACATTGCCAGAAGTAAGTTGATCACCAGAGTGTTCGAGAAGTTTCTCTTCAATTACTTCGATAACTTCCATGGTGAGTTCAAGCGTACGAGTTTAACAAACATTCCCTACATTCCTCCTGCCACGGTGAAATCTCATTTCAGAAGAGAATTAAAGCCTTTCCAGAGATTCAGAATCGACAGTAAGATCTTCGCTTGGGACGAAAAGTGGCTTTACGTGTTGTCCAAATTCACCAGTAACAACGGATCCAGGCTTCACACCATTAGTATTACCAAGTACGTGTTCAAGCAAGGACGTGTGACGATCCCTCCTGTAAAGGTGATCAAGGACTGTGGCTTGTGGAGCGAGGAGGTCGAAGAGATAAACAAGAAACACCACGACCAGGTGCACCACTTGGGCTCGACCGAGGAGCTTGAGAAATTATTGTAAGGAGCTGATGAGTCACTATTTTTAGATGCTACCACCGCACTTGTTGCAAGCAATACAGATACACAAGCTCGCTTTCTTTCCTCGATTACACCAACATATTATAAGAATCTCTGTATATTAATACAACTAACTAGAGTCGCCTTCAGGCCAAACCAAATCCTTCGTGGCCTTCAGTGAACGCCAACAACAAACTTCCTCTCAACGTCTCGTACGATTCGTATGCTGGAAGATCGATCTGGTTGAAGCAGGTATGGGATGAAGGCAATCTGTCTGTAGGACCGTAGTCTCTATGGATACTAAATTTGCAAGTTCCATTGGCTCCACTCAATTCCTTGAAGCCATTCAAAGGAACCTTGGAAGTACCAGTAGCAAACTGCAAGAGTTTTGCTCTTTCCTCGTTATCAAACGACTTCACTGCTCTCCAGAACCACTGGATCTGGACTGAAGATGGAGAGTAGTTGGTGTAAGTACAATTGTTCTGCCAGTCATTAACATCGATATCGGGCAATCCGGATATCAATAATTCCAATTCTTGTTCATCGAAAATAGCCACCAACTCCTTAGGAATAATTTCGTGGAATCCAATCAAGAAGTTGTCCATTTGTTCAGTAACAGAAGTCTGCAATCTGTACTCCACCACCTTGGACACATAATCGTGCTTGTTGGCCTCAGTAACTGGAATGTTTCTTCCATCGGGAATCAAGTCTATCACCTTGTGTTCTCCATAGTCGTCGGTTTCCACAGAAAAGTCCTCAGTTAACACGTCGGTGATGTTATTTTCCAACATCCACATCAACGATTTGAAATACTCCAAGTCCAATGTCTCCATGTCCTTCAACGAAACCGGTCTGCCCAAAATGCGCTTGTACACGGCTCTGGAAAAGTGACAATCAAGGAAACTGCCGTCGTGAATGGCCTTACCAATAATTCTTCCAATAAACTTGAAGAAAGACAAGTGTTCTGGGTTGACAAAGGAAGTTCTATTAGGGTGGAAGGTGGTCTCATCTGAAGCGACTGGCGTAAACAAGGCATAGTCTGGGTTGAACATTTGTCTCGATAACACCTGGTACCATTCTCTGGTCACACCTCCAGCATCAACACCGGTTTCTCCCTTGAAATTGACTTCCAATTTGGAGTCCTTGAACTCATCCTTGGACTTGAAGAACAAAGAACGGTACGAGTCCAAAAAGACTTGGTCTCTGCGTACACTGATGGCCAATTTGGAGTTCTCTTTCTTGTCATGGTGCAATTTTCTGTCGAAATAGTTCTTCTTGTTATCGAACTCCAAGACCTTGGGATTGCTCACCAACATTCCAAAAGGACCACTCATAAGATTAGGATTCGTTCTGACCATCTGGTTGAGGATCTTCTTGTGCTCATCGGTAAAGGAAAAGAATAATCTTTCAATGGGCTCTTTGCTGAAATCGATCTTCTTTGCTTCAAACTTGATCACATCCTTCTGCAACTCCTTGATCTTGCTGTGCTTGCAGACAACCATGAGAGCTTCAATCAAAGGCAATAATATAGTGGCAATAGCTGAAAACTCTTGACTTTCCTCAATAATTCTCAAGTTGTCACTCAATGCATCCCATAAGGTACCCAATGCCAAACGCTTGTATAAACCAGTTAACTCCTCAATATCAATGGATGGAGAACTTGGTGCCGAAGCGGCGTCATCATGTTCGGCATTCTCTTCTTCCTGGTTCTTTTCCTTTTCCTTGGATTCAAACATGTAATCCAAGGCTGTCAAAATTCGTAACAACTTAGCCTGGTCAGAAGAAGATGCAGTAAATTTAGTCAACACCTTCTTCTCGGAAAACTTATGGTTTGTCAAGTCCTTGTTCAACTGGTTGAGATCGTTGATAATCAAATTGCCCAATGCAGTGGCCTTATCAGAAAGTTCCAATGGGAATATCTTCTGAGCATTACCCAATACCGATAAGTTCTGCATTGCACTTATTGTTCTTCTGAAGGTGGTGTTTGAGCATTCATTGGCCGTCAAGAGGTTGATGATGCGACGGTAATTGATTTCAGGAATGTTAGGGGCACTAAATGGAACGGCCTTGGAATTCTTTTCGTTCATTTTCCTCAACACATGCAAAGGTCTAGTCGAAACTTGCAAGACTCTGGCCAAAATATCCATAAATGTCTGGTCCTCCTTGATGATGCTGTGGTCGAGCAAGCCCAAAAGATAGTTGATGGCATACTTGTTCTCCTTGGTGAGGTCCTTTAACTTGTTCTTTTTCTTGAGCAAGAAAGGGTTGTCGTGTTCTGTGAGCAAGTAGTAGCAAAGGTGTTTGTTGCGTTCCAATAAGTAACTGGTAGCTTCAATCACCTGGATACCAACTGAAATGATGGTGCTTCCCACGGGCAATCTGTGCTGTTTCTTGTTGTCCTTTCCTCCACTAAGGGCCCTGTTACAGACCTGGGAGTAGATTCTCTCGATAGACTTTTGGCCAACCAAACCATCGTGCAAAACTGCAACAAGCAAGCCCATGACATCAATTCTGGTCTGCTTGCTCTGGCACAAGTACTCCAAGGTATGGGCCAATTGCTCTCTCTGTCCCAATGTCAAAGGAGTAAATAACAATCTGATAAGAGAAGAAACACCTTGCTTGTCGATTAATGGAGTGAAAAAGACTCTCTTGGGTTTCTTTGGTGATTGCTTATTCTGAGATCTGTCTCCAGCACGGATCAAGTGTCCTTCGCTGTCCACAATAGCGGTATTTCCGACCTCGTCTTCGTCTGCTTCTTCATCTTCTTCTTCTTCCTCGTCGTCTTCATCTTCGTCCAAATGATCGATGAATCTCAAGTCTCCTAACGAAGAGAATCTTCTGGCCATAGACTCTTGCTGGAGAATCTCTGCACGAATCTGTTCAGGCAAAGCATCAAGGAAATCAGGGTCTATTTCACGAGCATCGGTGCCGGTATTGGTGGCATTTGCTCTTCTTTCTCTAACGTGCTGAGTGAACACTTCTTCTCTCATGTCGTCAGGCAAGGCCTCGAAAAATTCTGGGTCGATGTCAGTTCCACTAATATCGACTTCTCTTTCCCCAATTCTAACCATGACTGGTTCTAATGGAGGCTGTGGATTTTCTCTTTCCTGTTCCTCTCTCAACTTGACTTCTTCTTCTCTCTTCTTTCTCTCTTCTTCCTGTCTCTTCTTGACCTTTTCTTCGTGCTCTTTCTTGATTCTATCGGCTTCTTCCTTGCGTTTCGTGTAGACATGTAAACTGGCCTCAGCAATTCTCTCGAGGATTTCTTGTCCCACCACCTTCATCATCTCTTCGTTTTCTTTGGCGTAGAATAATTTCATCGTTTCGTTCCAGCTTTCAATGGTACTGCTGAGATACTTGTACTTCTTGTTCTCATTTGGAGTGGAGCCAAACATATTTTCAAAGACTCTGGAAATGGTGGAACCACTGTTTTCAATTCTATGTTCCTGTCCATTGACCTCTATCGTTCCTCTGAAAGCTCCAGACTCACCCAAGAAGCTGTCCAAAAGAACAGCCAACGTAGGGGACCTTTCGAATGGTGGTAACTGTCTGTTGGAAAGAGAACGAAGGTTATTCCAGTCCATTACAGACTCAACTTCACTCAAATCATCAGAGTCGTCATTTGGCTCCATTCTGAATTGTCTTGAGCCAGCATCACGTCTGGATCTGATATGAGCATGTTCTTCTGGTTCCTCCTCTTCATCGTCATCGCCTTCGTCAGCACCGAATTCTTCAAGCCAACCATCCAATTCTTCTTCGTCATATTCACTGGCATCCTCTTCCTCGTCAAAATCGTAGAAACTGGAGCCATCGCTCATGTCTTCGTCTTCGTCTGATTCGCTATGAGAGCCAATGTTTAATTCATCGATAATTTCAATGTCATCGATATCGGAAGAATCTTCATCCATGTCATCAGAATCACGATCTTCAGGTCCTTCAATGTCGTAGTCATCTTCAACGTGGAAATCCGCTTCGAGATCAATTTCACCACTCTCATCTTCATCATCTGATTCCAAATCAGATAAACCTGACGAGTCGTCATCGGATCCAGAAATCTCTTCTCCTGACATCAATGCCTCCAAAGGATCGTCGTCATAGAAGTCCATTTCATCTTCTTCGCTTTCATATTCAGCATCATACATTCCCAAAGTGGAGTTTCTGAATAAATCTGGAGTTTCGTCACCATCATCAACGTCTTCTGGTACGATGTCGTCATCTTCATTGTCTCCTTGATATTCCTCTTGGAACATTTCCTGGAATTCTGTTTTGGTTTTACCAAGAACAGAAATTGGTTTCAAAACTGACTTGATAACCATTTCTACTCCAGGGAAGTTCAAATCTAACTCTGCAAGAACGCTGGTGATTTGGTATGGAATTTGCTTGTCTATGAGGGCCTTGCTGATGTAGAATTGGTCATACTTGGTGGCATTTTTGTTCAAAAGAGGTCCACTGACTTCCCGTGACTTTGATGAAATAATCATTCCACATAAATCGAATATGTCCAATAACTTTCCATATTTCACTGCAGCCAATGCAGTGGTCGAACTGGAAGTTTCCTTGAGAATCTTGGAAACTGTGTCCACAAAGAATTTCCGTACAAAAGCCATATCTGCATCTTCAGTCTTTGGAGCTGGAGTGCTAGCATTACTCTCGAGAATTGGGGTAGACAATAACGCAACAACGGCCAACTTTGAAATTGAAGAAATAGCACATCTTCTCTCAAACTCAATTCCGCTAGATTGTTCAAGAACACGGGTGGGAACCAATTGATGCATGAAAAAGTTCAATGAAGTAGATCTTGGTCTCAACTCCTTGCTCTTCTTTCTGGTGTAGGTCAAAAATTCTAACTTGGACTGTTTGTAAGAACCGACCAACTCTGTCAAGGTCTGCAAAAGGAAAGAAGCGTACGAAAAGTTGAGGTTTTTATTCATTTCTTCAGTCTGGTCTTTCTTTTCGTCCTTCTTTCCTGGCTTATTGACGTCAACTACTGCTTCCACACTCTTGTCAAACTTTGGAGTGGTAACCCAATCCGTTTTCATAACGTCCATTAATTCGCTGATTAACATGTGGACAATTCCGGTTGGTTCCATTGCGTCTTCTCTTCTTGTTTCCTTTTGATCGGTACTGGCAGCATCTTCCATTTGCACGTCCTGGGTAATTTTTTCGTACTTCTTTGCGTTCACGATAGGCAACTTACCCTCTAGAGGAATTTGTCCGTCATAACCATCAAGAAGTATGTTTGCTGCACCAACTTCGACAAATACCTCTGGGTTACGTGCAACCAACGAGAAGGTCTCCTTGAGGCAGGAATTAAGATCCTTGTTGAATCTTGTTGGTGCATTCAAAACATTCAACAACTCTGCAGTCATATTGACCTTCAATACCTCAGTAGTTTCGAAACATCTTCTCATCAAGATGATGAGATTTTCTCTGAAAGAGTCAACTTCTATCTTCTTTTCTTCAGAAAGAGGCTTCAGCCAGTCACTCTTAGATCCCTTGGAATTCTGTATCAATTCCTTCAAAAGTGGAGATCTGGCAATCTTCATTGCGTAGAATTGATCCTTGGAATAGATGGTCAAAATTCTGCTTAAATGAGTTGCTGTGTTGCCATCAGAAAAATTCTCAATTTTCAAGATCATGTCAAAGATTTTCCTTTGAACTTTCTCACTAAGTCTAAAAGGTCTTGACTTGGCAATCAAAGGTGTCGATAAATCCACTGGAATGCTGGACTTGGTCAAAATACACTGGAAAATCTGCAAAGAACGGTAGAAGTAGACCTCATCGGCCACGAAATTGCTCTCGTTGTGCTTGAGTTCTTCAGTAAAATATTCGATAAACTTCTCCAACGTTTTTGCACCATCAGTGGAGGACGTGCAATCGACCTCCACTTGATATGCATATAAGCTCAAGAAAGATGCTAACTTGCCTCCTCTCTCGTTCTTGTTAGCTAAATCAATAATGTGATTGATTAAGACGCTTGAAAGTTCGTACTCGTCAGTGATGAGGCTTATAATTCTGAAAATTTGATGTGGATGAGGATAGAATTTGGTGAATTCCAACCATTTCTCTGGAGACAAGAAGATCAAGCTATTTCTTTGATCCTCAAGGTCCTTACTTGTTGGAAAGCTTGGAAATTCGATGCTCCAGGAGTTAGGGGCATGATCCACATCATATTTGATTTTGCTCAATTGGATGGGGTTTATGTCCAACTGTGAGCATTCTGGCCATTCGCTGCTTGGCTTGTTAAGATCCAAGCCGTGCTTGAAAAGATGCATTGCTTGCGAGTTTGACAAACCTTTTTCAGTAAGAAACTCAATTTGATCTTCAGGAGGGCCGATGTTTCTGGTATCCAACGGAATAAATTCAGTTTCATACTTTTCATTATTAAACGTAGCAAACTTCAACACTATCAGGACAATCTCAAGTAAAGGAGAAGGAACATTGGCAAAGTTCTCGGATGGTAAGAGGTGGTACTGTGTGGTGATAGTTCTCGCAATGAGTTCTAATCCTCTCAATCTTGTTTGAACCAACAAAGAACACACTAAGCTTCCCTCTTCCTCGTAGCCTGAATGAAAGTAAAGTTTTGAAACGGGGATGTTAGGCATTAAATCATGGCTGACGGTCTTGGCAAAAATCGTGAGAATTTGACTCATTGTGTTCTTAATTATACTGCCCTCATCGGTGCTAATGTACTTGAACTCCCTGGAAATCTCTGCTTTCTTGGGATCCATGAACAAGAGGCTTTGCCAGACTTCAACACCCAAGTCTCTCAAGAGGTCAAAAACTCCTGTTTGGACATAAGCAAAAGCTAAGGAAGTCGAAATCAGCTCTCTGCCTCTTTCCTTGCAAACTAAGGAAGTGAGAATCGATTTGGAAACCAACAAAGAAAAGCAATTCTTTAAGTATGAACTTTCAAACTTCTTGATCAAAAGCGAAGAGTAAACCTTTCCAAACTCCACGGTCATTTTGACCGCACTCTGTCTATAATGTACCTGTGAAAACTCCTGTCTTCTATGCATGCAAATCCGGCCGAGTGTATTGAAAAGCCTGTTGATATGAGATTCGATGTGGACATTGATATGTCTCAATTGCCATGTATTCTTGAACTTTGCTGTGGTGTACTCTTCTTTAAGTTTATTGTTAGGAGCAGCTTCATTTTGTCTGATGGTAGTAATGGAAGTTTCTGTTCCAGCAAGAAATCTTCTGCTTGCAAGATCCACAATCTCTTTTGGAGTGTTTGCTCTGAGAACGTTTTCTTCCACCATACTCCTTCCTAAAAGCAAACCCAATTGAGTGATCAAGTTGACGTCCTCAAAAACCTTAGTCAATTGCATCATTCTTTCATGGAAGCATAAATATGGATTCACATAAGTGTTGTTAATTGTGAAAAAGATGGTTGCGATACTTGAAAGAAGCTGAACTAGCCTTGAAGCATCGTCAAATCTTCCTTCTTCTTCGAGCTTTGTAAAAAATGACTTGTCGTTAACTTCATAATTGATATATTCTTGAATTTCCGGAAAGTTCAAGTAACTATCAAGCGTAGCAAAAATAGGTGGAAACCCATAGTTTCTATCCTCGTCATCAAAGTATTTCAAATTTCCAGTTAATGTAAGAAGACTTGATGCGCAGCAGAAATCAAACGTTTGATTGGTAAGTGTGATTAACTTGATCCATGCTTCAAAATTAATTCCAGAAATGATGTCACTTGCCCACTGGCTAGTATCTTGTAAAATACCATCAACAAATGAACAGATATTATCAAAAAGAATCTCTCCTTCGGAGTCTCTCCATTCACGCAATGGTAATTTGTCGTCATCGTCATCATGCTTCAAAACTTCATCGTTAGGACCACGATAGAGTGAACCATTTTTAGATTGATAAAAGCGAACTCCGGTAAGCCTTTTATTCACTTCATCTGCCGCTCTCTCCACTAACTTTCTGGTTTCTTCCAATAAAATTGGACGGAGTGTTGGGTAATGTCTTCCTAATTCATCAAAGGTACAACCCAAGCTGGAAGTGGATTCCATCTCAATGCTGAGCTCAAAATTGTCGATAGTTTTGAAATAAGTTTGAATGATTTTCTTCTCGATAACCTTCTTCAACCCTTCACTGTTCAAACAAACTGCACCGATGACTTCGGGCAATGAGGTCAATAAGTTTTCATTGGGCAAGAGAAGAGCTTCGTAATTATCTAACACGGTATCAATTACATTTGCTTCATTCAAAATGGAGAAAGCAGTGGGCTCATTGTGAATAATGTAGAAAACTGAGTCGATTGTGGATGCCAAAATCAAAGGTCCAAAAATCTTGGGGTTCACCAAGATCTTATTGAAACTTTGGAGTAAATGTGAATCAAACAAGTTTCTCAATCTGTCACCTAAGTCGGATTGAATTAAATCCACTGTCAACTTCAACAAGTTGCGGATATAGTTTGCTTGTCTGAATGAGATGGTGTACATCTGGTTTTTAGTGATTGCGCTGTTTTGTGTCTGATTGGAATCAGGAAATTCAATAGCATGATCGACCTCGTATTGGATGGTATTGATCAAGAGCTCAAATCCATTCAAAGAGATGAATTCGTCCAAGCCATCGGGGCATGAGGACAAATATATGGACGTCAAGTGCACGACTGCAGAGCAAGTCCACCGATGCTTGGTCCGGATATTAAAGAATGTGATCAAGTCTTGAATGATGCCTCCGGAAGTCAATCTTTGTGCTAAACTTTTAATTGTGAGGAGGTTTCCCACCATGTTCAAAAAGTGGATGTATTCCACTTCGTAGTAATCGGCTTTGTCTGTTTGAATCTGTCTATTAATGTACCGCAAGATTTCAAACAAAACGCCGTGACTGACGTTGCCTCCCATTGATCTGATCAAGTCGTTGCCCCATACTTTCTTGAGAGAAATATATTCCAACGCCTTAATGGCTGAAAAGAGCAAGTCTCTGGGGATTTTGTCCTGATTGTCGGGGTTGATCATTTCAACAAGGAAGCTGAAGATGTAAGGCTCTGCCTCGAAGAGCTTGGTGGAGGTGAAGTCGCTGGAACACAAACAGCTAATGGAACCAATAGCAAGGAACTTGATCAGCAAGAGCTTTCGCCTTATTTCCAAGGAGTCGTATGAGGAGTTGTTGAAGGCCTTTGCGACGGGAGCAACCAAGCCAAAGTCGAACCAGTATGATTCGGGAATCACCTCGCATGCCTTGTCGTAGATTTGTTCCAAGGTCAATTTCCGGACCGATTCTTCGGGCAAGCTGAAGGTGGCAAGGCCCTCGGTGGCAGTGAGAGCGGCAGCTTTTTCCTGGACCTTGGCTTTTTTGTTTTTCTTGCGGTCATTCTTGTCTTTTTTGTCCTTTACTTCTTTGGCCTCCTTTTGTTCGGCCGGTGCTGCTGTCATGGTGGACTTGAAGTACTGGAAATGGAGCAGCTTCCACTTTTCAGGCTTATCGTTGGACATGATGTCGGCGTAGTTGTGGTGCTCGCCCACGATGGACTTCTTGTCTGGATCGGCAGTCTTGGGAATGTAGTTTGTGGCGACCAACGGAGGGAAAGACTTGGCGATTTTCAAGAGGAGATTGCGGACGGGCTTTGGAGCGGCGTATTTGGGGTGGTTTGTGTGGACGTAGCGCTCGCCCACCAATGCTAGGACCTCCAATGCGTTCAAGCGCACGTCGATGGAAGGCGACTTGATAAGGCAGAACACCCGGTCGCTGGACGAGTAGAGAAGCTCGTCGTTGCAGTGCTCGAGCAACACGCAGGAGAACCGAAGACTGGACACGGTGATGCGCTCGTCTTCCGGGGAGAATTGCTGGAGCTTGGGGTGTTCTTGATCAAGGCCATACTTCTTGATCTGGGCCTCGAGAACGTCGTCAATTCGGTTCAAAACAGCGACCCAGTGGAGAAGATCCCCCCGAGGCTGCTCCCACTTGAGATTTTGCTCGAAAATCGAGGGTAAGTCCTTGACGGGGGCTGCCATTATTTGGTCAATTAGCGGCTGGAAAGGCTTGGCCATTCCCATCCTCCAGGCACGCTGTTTGGACTCTATTATCATTTTGATGAAATATTCACACTAATTGGGACAGAAGGACGGTATGTAGATATTTATACTCCTGGAAAGAGGGGTATGTGGGGAAAGACCGTCCTGTTGAAGGGCGTACACGAAGGCAAGGGTTGTATTATAAGTGATAGACGGTGCGCGCACGACCGCGATGTAGCGGTGGGCGCACGCCCCAGTACAAAAGCTACAGGTGAACTTACCCTTCTCTTTCAGGCCCACTCCACCCGGTTCCACACACGCCTATTTCCGCCAGTGCCCCATCCAAACTGCTCGTCTGTTCTCCTCGACACGCCCATCTTTTTTTCCGTCCTGAAACCGCCATTTTTCGCCAGATATCCACATGAAACGCTCTGTTCCACAACACCGACCTCCCAAGAAACACCAGCACAACGCCGTTGGCGAGCAGAAAGACCAAGATACCGAAGACTTGGCCGACAGAAGTGCCCGTGGAGGTCTCAATGTGTCGATTCACCCGCTTTTGCGCGGAATAGCGGCCCCTTCTTTGCCCAAGAACCACAACCCTCTCAAGCAAAAGGTGAGACAGGGCTTCGACCCGTTAGCCATCAACCCATATCTCAGTCAGGCCGGAAAGGGCAGGCTGCACAGCAAACAATTGCAGTTCAATGAGCCCGGAAAGTACATTTCTGAGGCTAATCAGTTGCGTGAACGTCAAGAAAGAGAGATCCAAGAACGCAGAGAACACCAGGAAAAACTCCAACAGGGCTTGGCCCCCGACGAAAATGTCGGTGAGCATTTCTGGCGTCCAGAAGCCCCACCCCGTGTCGAATGGTGGGACAAGCCGTACCTCAAAGATTCAGACTATACCCATATTAAAGAGGACGACAGATTGGAGTTGAATAACGACGATGCCCCGGTAACGCTCTACATACAACACCCAGTGCTTATTGGAGCCACCAGTGACCAGCACAAAGTGCCAAACAAGGCCCTTTACTTGACCAAGAAGGAATTAAAACGCATGAGAAAAAACGAAAGACAAGAAGCATTGAAGGACAAGAGGGATAGAATCAGGTTGGGATTGGACGCCCCTCCACCTCCAAAGGTCAAATTGTCCAATCTCATGAATGTTCTCACCAACGAGGCCATCAAGGATCCTACTGCAGTTGAAAAGAGAGTAAGACAAGAAGTGGAAGATAGACTACAGAAACATCTACAAACGAACGAGGAAAGAAAATTGACGAAAGAGGAAAAGCACTTGAAAATTCATGAAAAACACCAGAAGGACCTTGCCAAGGGATACTTCACCACCGTCTACAAAGTAGACAAGCTAGTTAACCCATCACATAGATATAAGGTGGACATCAATGCCAAACAATTGGAATTGACGGGAATGTGCTTAGAAAACCCCAAGTTCAACCTCGTCATTGTGGAGGGCGGACTGAAGAGTATTAAGTTTTACAAGAAGCTCATGACAAAAAGAATCGACTGGTCTGTCAATGCAGCTCCAAAGGATAATTCTGAAGTTGAACTTGAGGATTTGAGCCTGAATAAGTGCGAGCTCCTTTGGGAAGGACAGGTTCAGAATTTATCCTTTAAGAAGTGGAGTTTCATGAGATCTAGAAATGATGAAGAAGCACAGGATGTGTTGGGAAGATTTGGGGTAGGAAACTATTGGCGATTAGCTTCAGCAGTGGAAGGGGAAGAAAAGGGATAGAATTATTATGAACACGAGTGAGACTTGTTCAAATTATGAATTAATTGTAACAGTATATAAAAAGTCATGTATATTAATGAATAATGGGGTCTATTAATCACCGAAATGATGAAACTATTTAAATCATGAATAATGGGGTCTATTAAGCACCGAAATGATGAAACAGTTTAAGTCATGAATAATGAATAATGGGGTCTATTAAGCACCGAAAAGGATTAAAAGGTTTAAATCATCAATAATGGGGTCTATTAAGCACCGAAATGATGAAACTATTTAAATCATGCATAATGGAGTCTATTAAGCACCGAAATGATGAAGCTATTTAAATCATGAATAATGGAGTCTATTAAGAACCGAAAAGGATTAAAAGGTTTAAATCATGAATAATGGAGTCTATTAAGAACCGAAAAGGATTAAACAATTTATGTTAGACCTGAATTAAATACCGAGATACTAAACAAAGTTGATGAAGTAGTCAGAGTTGATATTCAAGAAGATTTGTAAAATTGTACATTCACGCTGGTCCCTTGATATGATTTATGTGTAGATATTGAATCTCTCTTCGCATATGGTCCAATTCCATTTCTGTTTAACTAGCTAATTGTTTTAGAGGTCTCGCATAATCGCATTAATCTAATATTTCAACAATAACTAAATACAAAATAGAGCTAATCACGAGTGAAGAATATTGTTAGCTCAAAGCACCAATCTTACGAATTAAGGTCGAATGGTTTGTTCTACATCAAGAACCTGCCATACAGTAGAAACCGCATTCCGAGCAGTCATTAGCATCAAAATAAAATAGGTACACAAATATTCAATTTTTAGCAAAAAAAAAGCACCAAATAACTCTAAGCCTTTGCATTTCCATGTAAGTACTCGTCCCACATTCCCCAGACGCCAGAGCCACCTCTCCCCTCTCATGCCATAATCCACCATACAAATCCGGTGAATATGTTGCTTATGTAATAATTCCCTTTTTCTTACCAAGCGCAAATGCCCACTCTATTGCGGATCAGACTCAACAACTTCTCCTCTCTACAATCATGGGTGCTGCCTACACTATCTTCGGCAGACAAGTTCCTGCTCATATTGTATGTCCATTTTGGCCCTCTCGGCCGAGTCGGCCGAATCCGACTCCAATTGGGACACTTCACGTCCATTTTTCATTCGATTTCATCCACTAACCCCAGCTTTCCATTGCTACTTTGGCCTCTGTCACTGCGATTGCCGCGTGGCCAAGAGCAAAGGCCGAGGCTCCTGCTGCCCCTGTGGCTGCTCCTGTGGCCCAATCGAAGGAAGACGACTTTGATTTGGAGAAATTCATCAAGTAAGTATCCCTTTTGTGTGGGGAAGAAATGTACTAACCAACAGCGACTTAACCAAGGAAGAGTCCAAGTAGGGTTGCAGAGTGGGGCTCCGAGATGCGGTCTCGCATTGGGGGTCCTGATTGCGTCCCAAAGCAGCAGGTACATTGCGTTGGATGGGAGTTTTCGTGCTTCTAGACCTCGAAAGTGTTCTGCGTGGGAGTCTGCGTATTAGCGCATGACGAGCTGTGTATGCCAAAATATATGCTATTCCAGATTATATGTGAGTAGTGTCACTGAAGGTGAAGAGCCAGGAAGACGGGCTGTAGAAGTGAAGATAGAAGTGAAGAATAATTGAACGAGCAAATTCCAGCAAGTGAAGGCAATTTTTTTATTCCATATTTGTAGAATATTCCAAGTCAAATGGAACCGTTGATTTCACATGGTTTAGAGTCATCTGCTCGTTGTATTTGCATTATTGGTTGCATTATTGGTTCAAATTATTACTCATATAGTTGACATTTCAAACACTTCAATAGTGAAGGAGAGATCAAATGAAATTCTATGACTTCTAGAATGGCATAATAGCTCAGAAGTTATTCTAGAGTGGCATTTGACGGCAATTCGTCGGTCTAGTTAGTTTCTGGAGGTCTTTGGGTCACGTGACTGGATATCTTCACGGGAAGTGCCGGAAATGGATCAAACGACGTGGTAGAATCCTTCCATTTCACCTCCTGTGATTTCCAATACTCTTGCTTCTTCAAGTATGACTTATTTCACATTTTTCAATTTTCCATCAATTAAGCATATTTTCATTATAATCAGAAATACTATCCAACTATTGAAGCTAAACTTGACAAATGACATCAAGAATCTTCAAAAAAAAGTAACAACTGAATTCTTTCAATCAGAGCACGCAAGTCATTGCAAGAGCCATATTTCACAAGCCATACTTCTACTACATCTCCTCAACACAGTTTCGCACCTCAGTTTCTCACCTTTTCAAAAATCCAAGATTTGCAAGCATTTCACGCAATGACGCCCAGGGCTTAATCTACGAGATGACGCATGTCCACTTTCTAACCGTTCCAGTTCCAGATTCGGTGCCAAGTTCCTATAGACACAGGAAACAAGGAGCAAAAACACAGAGAAGGAAAGCAACAGGGAGATCATGACCGAAATGGAAAAACAATTGCCAGATTAACGTGCATGAAAGAAGCCGTTTCTGGAACTGGCGTCGGTGTGAAACTTGCGTCAATGTACCAATGATTTATTTGTCATGAAGCCGTATTCGGCTTGACCTGATAACACACTTCAGCCGCACGACATTTATGATGTGTTGGTGAAGTGAAATTAGGGCTAGGTAGTGGAGGTGCGACATTGGAGGCATTGGAGTGTGGATTTTCGGGAAAACAAACACAGATGAAGGGAACGAGTGCGACATGCGATGTCGCACATTTAGAAGTCATTAGTGAGCCCAAGCTACCAGCCAAATCGGACAGGCAAAGAATGGAAAACACCAGCTGATGGCACCGAAAGCTCCAGAAACCATGCACATTCTGCACGAAGGCTCTTGACCCAGTTATCTCCCTGGAAACCTGCAGAAACGGGCTCTTTTGCGAGTCGGTGATGAGTAAGCTGACCTGTGTAAACGGGACGCGCAATTTCCAAACAGACGTGTTTGGACAACAAAGATAGGTAGAAATGCACGTGGGGGACTGTTTCCTCGGGAAAAAAACAGGTATATATCATAATGAACGATGGAAGAACACTTTTGACACTTTCTGGAATGTTTATCCACCTCAATAGACCGGATACACCCATTTGTAGCTAGAGCACACGCGTTTAGCCCTCACCCATCCTGGTAGGCGCACGACCGTCTTCTCCCGAATCGGGGCCCATCGTATTTACCCTTTGCCGCATCGGGAAGGCACGCGCGTCGCCACCCGCAATTATTGCACTCCACCGTGTAGCAACGCCTAAAGGCGCGCCCTTTTTGCCACACGCGTCTGCACTATATAAGTCGCCCTCTTCCACCTTTTCTCATCTCCTATTGCTCCTTTCTCTTTTCCTCTGCCTCCAATGTACGTTTTAAAAAGAGACGGCCGCAAGGAACCCGTGCGGTTCGACAAGATCACCGCCAGAGTCCAGAGATTATGTTACGGCTTGGACTCCAACCACGTTGATGCTGTTGCCATCACCCAGAGAGTCATCTCCGGTGTGTACCAAGGAGTCAACACCATCGAGTTGGACAACTTGGCTGCCGAGACGGCCGCGTACATGACCACCATCCACCCTGACTACGCCATTTTGGCCGCCAGAATCGCGGTGTCCAACTTGCACAAGCAGACCACCAAGGTCTACTCGGAGTTGTCCAAGGAGCTCTACGAATACGTCAACCCCAAGACCGGATTGCACTCGCCCATGATCTCCAAGGAGACCTACGACATCATCTGCGAACACACCGACGAGTTGAACTCGGCCATCGTGTTCGACCGTGACTTCAACTACAACTACTTCGGCTTCAAGACCTTGGAGCGCTCCTACTTGTTGAGAATCAACGGCAAGGTGGCCGAGAGACCCCAGCACTTGATCATGAGAGTGGCCATCGGTATCCACGGTAACGACATCGAGCGGGTCATCGAGACCTACAACTTGATGTCGCAAAGATACTTCACCCACGGTTCTCCCACCTTGTTCAACGCTGGTACTCCCTCGCCACAGATGTCCTCGTGCTTCTTGGTGGCCATGAAGGACGACTCCATCGACGGCATCTACGACACCTTGAAGACCTGTGCCTTGATCTCCAAGAGCGCTGGAGGTATCGGTTTGCACATCCACAACATCCGTTCTACCGGAGCCTACATTGCCGGAACCAACGGTACGTCCAACGGTATCATTCCTATGGTGCGTGTGTTCAACAACACCGCCCGTTATGTCGACCAGGGAGGCAACAAGAGACCCGGTGCCTTTGCGTTGTACTTGGAGCCATGGCACTCGGACATCTTCGAGTTCATCGACATCAGAAAGAACCACGGTAAGGAGGAGATTCGTGCCAGAGACTTGTTCCCTGCGTTGTGGATCCCTGACTTGTTCATGAAGAGAGTAGAGCAGAACGGCGACTGGACGCTTTTCTCTCCAAACGAGGCCCCAGGTCTTGCTGACTGCTACGGCGATGAGTTCGTCGAGTTGTACGAGAAGTACGAGCGTGAGAACCGTGGCAGATCTACCATCAAGGCCCAGAAACTCTGGTACGCCATTTTGGAGGCTCAGACCGAAACCGGTACGCCTTTCATGTTATACAAGGACGCCTGTAACCAGAAGTCCAACCAGAAGAACTTGGGTATCATCAAGTCGTCCAACTTGTGTACGGAAATTGTTGAGTATTCTGCGCCAGATGAGGTTGCTGTGTGTAACTTGGCCTCCATTGCCCTTCCTTCGTTTGTGGAGAAGGACGCCAACTCGGTCTGGTACAACTTCGAGAAGTTGCACGAGGTCACCAAGGTGGTTACTCGTAACTTGAACAGAATCATCGACCGTAACTACTACCCTGTTCCTGAGGCTTACAACTCCAACATGAGACACAGACCCATTGCCTTGGGTGTCCAGGGTTTGGCCGACTCGTTCATGGCCTTGAGATTGCCTTTCGACTCGCAAGAAGCCAGAGAATTGAACATCCAGATTTTCGAGACCATCTACCACGCTGCCGTGGAGTCTTCCATCGAATTGGCCGAAAAGGACGGAGCCTACCAGTCGTTTGAGGGCTCTCCAGCCTCCAAGGGCTTGTTGCAGTTCGACTTGTGGGACAGAAAGCCCACCGAGTTGTACGACTGGGACGCCTTGAAGCAGAAGATGGCCAAGCACGGCATCAGAAACTCGTTGTTGGTTGCTCCTATGCCCACTGCGTCTACCTCGCAAATCTTGGGTAACAACGAGTGTTTCGAGCCTTACACCTCGAACATCTACTCCAGAAGAGTGTTGGCTGGAGAATTCCAGATCGTCAACCCATACTTGTTGCGTGACTTGGTGGACTTGGGTGTGTGGAACGACGCCATGAAGAACAACATTATTGCCAACAACGGTTCGGTCCAGGGCTTGTCCAATATTCCAGACGAAATCAAGGCGTTGTACAAGACTGTGTGGGAAATTTCCCAGAAGCACATCATCGACATGGCTGCCGACAGAGCCGCCTTTATCGACCAGTCACAATCGTTAAACATCCACATCAAGGACCCTACCATGGGTAAGTTGACCTCCATGCATTTCTACGGTTGGAAGAAGGGATTGAAGACCGGTATGTACTACTTGAGAACTCAGGCTGCTGCTGCTGCCATTCAGTTCACAGTCGACCAATCTTCTGCCATTTCTGCCTCCAACACAGTTGCATCTCTCGACAAATTAAACCAGAGAAAGTACGTGGCCAGATCGGCGCCTTCTGATGGTGAATTGACCGACCGTACTGCTTCAACCGAGCCTACTTCTTTGGAGAACTCCATTGCCGAGTTGAAGATCGAGGACAAGACCGGTGGCCAAAAGGCTTCGGAGGAGAAGGAGATGACTGACGAGGAACTTGCTAAGCTTGAACAGGATATCTACAGTTCTCAGGTGATAGCATGTGCTATTGATAATCCTGAATCATGTACCATGTGTTCTGGTTAATCATGGATGTATTATATTGGGTAATGTATGTTAATGTAAAAAAGATGTAAAGAAGAGGAAGTAAGGGAGGTTAATAGGAGATTGGATATAGGGAACAGGCTACTGGAGAGTATGGAGGAATTGATAAAGTGAAAGGGCTACCAAGAGAGTAGGAATTGAAGGAATTGAATAAGCTACTGGAGAGTAGGGAATTGATAAAGTACTAAGCTACTGGAGCGTAATGCACTATAGAGAGAAAAGGTTACTGGAAAGTATTCACCAATGTGAACAGTGTAGTCTATTGAAGGTGGATAGTGACCACATACAATAAGACTGTATGCCGAGCATCTTACATGAACTAATGACATCGTTTTATTCAATGTGCATGGATCTGGAGAATGCAATGATTTCGGTAAGTCTAGACCCTGGCTGGGCTGTGTTAAATCCAGGAAAGCCGGGTTTACCAGACAGGACAGTTTCACAGAATCAGGAAACTACCAGACTTAGTCGGATTGAATTAATGTAGCTGCCTTGATAGAACTTACTTTCTCTGTAGTTTGTTAATGTCATCATCGGGGCTGTGTTCTAGAAGCCAATTTAATCGAGGCTAGTTTGGCGATGAATAGACTAAAACTAAAATGAAGAAGGCTGCAATAATAGGGCTTAGGAGGATCATCTCCGTATTGTTTTTTTGAAGTTCTGATGTCATGGAGTTAACTCCGACACAGTAAATTTATCACTATAATTAGCATTCTAAATATGGACTATGTCATAACCCAGCCTTAGACTATTGAGCATGAAATGTATCTATAATTAACCAACCACTCGGGAATTTCACAACAACCCCTATCTACTTGCAATTCTTACAAATTGGCCCAGTAAATCTATACACTTAATATATTACGAGCAACACTTATTATATCTCTAGATAATCTGGGACCTTGCAAAACAGTGTTCTGAATCTAATGTAAATCCTATAATATTCCAGAAAGAAGATGCAGAAATATCTGGTAAATCAAAGGCTGGAAATATTAAATACCAATTGAAAACACTAGATTTAATTCATATTTTATGGCCAAATGACTACGATGTATCACTACAATCTTCATTACATGGACAAAAAGGTGTTATTTCATTAATAGTTAACGATAAACCACCTGTCTCTCGTTTCACTCTGCCTCTCATACCTTCAATATGTCCCACCATTCACAGTTCCATGCACTATTCTCAATTTTACTTGAAATTCGACCAATACATCTCGACTCTTCACTTCTAAAATTCCAAACTATCTAGATCACCTAATCTCCCAATTTCCGTATTTCACAGTAAATCTCAGAATCTTCACTCTTCCACACTGTATCTGCCTCTCATTTCTCACTATTTCTCCTTATTTGTCCTTCTGTTTCCTCCCAGTTTCTCCTTATTTGTCTCTTTCTCACTATTTCTCCCTACTTGTCCCTGTCATTCCTCCCTATTTCTCCTTATTTGTCCCTCTCATTCCTCCCTATTTCTCCCTATTTGTCCCTCTCTTTCTCACTATTTCTCCTTATTTGTCCCTCTCATTCCTCCCTATTTCTCCCTATTTGTCCCTCTCTTTCTCACTATTTCTCCTTATTTGTCCCTCTCATTCCTCCCTATTTCTCCCTATTTGTCCCTCTCTTTCTCACTATTTCTCCTTATTTGTCCCTCTCATTCCTCCCTATTTCCCTCTCATTTCTCCCAATTTCTCCCTATTTCTCCTTATTTGTCCCTCTCATTCCTCCCTATTTGTCCCTATTTGTCCCTATTTCTTCCTATTTGTCCCTATTCTTCCTACCCTCACCCACTCTTCCGCGCTCCTCACGTCCTGCTCTCTTTATACTCACACTACTTCCTCCTTTCTTCTCTTCGCATTCACCTGTCACTTTCAACGAGGCTTATGTCCCCCTCCAGCTCTCCTTTGCATGGGTCTTCTGGTCTGAATCTACTGCCTCCCTCTTCTACTGCCATTGATAGCCCCACCTCGTTTTTGGCGTCTCCTGCAGCGTCTACTCGTGCTTCTTCCCCCGCACATCAACTTGCATCATCTCTGCACTATAAAAGGACGCCTTCTCCCTCTGTTTCTCCTGGTCCCATTCCCTCCAAACCGGGCATCCCGGTGCATCCTGACCCCCCTGTTTCCGCCTACTCCGACAACATCGAGCTCCTGCGGCTCGACCGTGCCATGACCAGCGCCGAGTCCGACACCTTCCTTCAGAATGAGGATCAAGGCACCCCAGTCCAGGGGCCTTCCAGGGGCATCTGGGCCCGCATCTGGACCGGGCCCGACGTCCCCGTCGACGACCCGCCCCAGCCGTTCCACTATCTCGCCCGAATCGAGGCCCTTCCCGACGATTTCCGCCGCCGTGTCCCCCGGCCCTACCGAGTGGCCCTTCTCGTGTGCTACTTGACGCTCTGGCTCGGCGTGGTGCTCTCCATCATCACGCCGTACTTCACGGTGCCGCCGTCCGACGGCACCGAAGAGGCCGTGTCGCTCTCGTGCCAGGGCCAGCTCGACTGGCGGGGCAAGAACGGCGCCTGCGGCCTTCATGGCGCTCTCTGTGAGCCCCATGGCGAGGTGGTGGTTCGGTGTCCTGCTCTTTGCGACAGAAGCAGCTGGACCTACTCGTTGGTTCCAATTGGCGACCAGCGCATCAAGTACCGGTCGTACGTGGTGGGCGGCGGCGCCCTGGCAGAAATTAACAAAGAAACTAGATTGAAACGGACGAAAAGGTTTGAGATGTTTGAACAGTTTGTTGTGAATGAACGGTCTGAATCTGAAACGTCGGGAAATTATGGAAGGTCTGATTCTGGAATGCCTGAAAATTATAGAAGGTCTGATTCCGAAAAGTCTGAATCTTCTCAGTCTTCAGAAATTAAACCCAAAAATGAATTCCTTTCCCTTCCATACCGTTCCGACTCATTCACCTGTGGAGCAGCCGTACATGCCGGCATCGTGTCGCCGTTCTTCGGCGGTTGTGCCCGTGTGTCATACTCCGGCGAACAAAATGGATTTCCCCTGGCATTGGGCCGTTTTGGAATCGAGTCCATCGACTTTCTCCTGTTTTTCCACTCCAGCTTCAAGTTTGCCCCCCTTAAAACACCTTCAGGTGCGTCCTTTTCCCAGTGCTACGATCCCCGGCTATTCATACTCATCATCAACATCATTTTGGGTCTTCCGGTGGTATATCTCGGCAGTGGAGCCGTGGCGTTCTGGACCATAAATGTGGTAGGTTTCTGGACCATTTGCCTCGCCACTGACCCTCCGGTAACCGTCCTGTCGCTGAACCCCGAAGACCTTTCTGCTCTAATTTCCATTGGCCTCGAACGCTTCCTTCCCTGTTGTTTCATCCTTTACGTCATGTGGAGAAGCTCGTGCAAGCGCACCATGACTGATCCCCGATCCGGAACTAACGTCAAACGCTCGCCCCTCAGCAGGGTCGTCTTCTGGTACCCCATGTTCTGGTTGGGCGTGCTTAACAATGTCACTTTCGACCGTCTTCCTGTGGACAGACTCACCATCAACGACTTGAAAGAACAGGCAGGTGCGCTCGTTTCGGTGTTGGGCATCATCTCGTTGATCACGGTGTGTGCCGTGATCCAGGCTTACAAGATCTGGCTCTCTGGACGCTTCCAGAAGTACCTCGCTATTTATTTGAGTTTTATTGCTGGCTTGATAATTCTCACCACCCTTCCTGGCCTTACCTTGCGCATCCACCACTACATCCTTGCGTTGCTCTTGTTGCCTGGCTGCTCCACCCGCGGTATCACCGCCTTATTGTTCCAGGGTCTTCTTCTCGGCCTCTTCTTATCGGGAGCTTCCAGATGGGGTCTTGCGGCAATTGTGGAGACCACCATTGCTCTCAAACGAGACGATCCCATTGGAAAAGTGTTGCCTCCGCTCTTCAAGGACTACAACTCCACTTCAGGCATCCTCTCGTGGAAATACAGCGTTGACCACCTCTCTCCAAAGCAACAGCTCCAATACAAGAAATACAGCACCATTTCGCTTCTTATCAATGATGTGGAGGAGTTTGTGGCCGACAAAGTGGACCAGGTGGACCTCCGGAAGTTGCTCGATACGGGCCGGTTGAAGGAGGCGGTCCAGCGGGCTCTTGACGGCACTTTCAGGGATAAGAACGGCGACATCACCCTCTACTTGAGACTCGGCCGAAAGCTCAAAAAGGGCGCTGTTTACAGCGACTTCACGAACGGAGCGGTGCTCAAGTGGCCCAGTGGCAACTTCACGCTTCCCGAGGAGGGCCTCACGTGAAGGGAAGCTGCTGTTTTCATGATATAGACTGGCTCGTCCAGATCACGTGACTAAAAATCACGTGCATATAGACTCCTAGATTACATGCCCATTACAAGCTACACTTTCTCGGAAATGAGCGCTTTTAGCGTGACTTCCTAAAGCAGGGTCACCAGTGTTCATAGCAATGTGATTTGTATATCCCCTCCTTTTCCAGTCCAAATTCCAGTAGTAGCTACAATTCGTGATCATGTCATCACCAACCCCAGATCACGTGACCTATCACATGCCTCATCTACAGCAACAACAAGACATTCCCTCCATATTGCAACACCATGTTGCTAACGTGTATTCGCCGTCTCAATCGGTCAAAGCCGCTTGTTTCCGTCATCTCAAGAAATCTTGCCCTGAAAAGTTCCGATTCTACCAACTTAGCTCCGTTAAAGGTCAAATGGTTCTATGCTACAGACCATCCAGTTTCCAAGCCTGAATGGCACGACTACACGCCAGAAAAGGAAGCAGACAACTTTTCAGCGTTCTCAGACCGTGACTCGGACCGTCTAGAACGAATGTACCAGACTTTGTATCGCCAGAGCACCAAAGACATTGGAGAAAGCACAGATGCAAAACAACACGAACCCGAGGCAAAACGCCCCAAAATCGACCAAAACGAAACTCTGGCCAGAGAGGCTCCTGATCTGACCAATGATGACCATCTAATTCCCGTCAATGAAGACAATTTGTACCACGTTGACCTCAAGACATTTACTTTGCACCCTATTTATTGGGAAGGGCCAGTCTACGAGGTGAGACGTGGCATCTGGTTCGATTCCTCGGGCAACCCGCTCCCTAACAAGATCTCCCAGGCCATTGAGGTGGGCTATCACGTCAAAAAACCGTACAATTTCGCCAAAGATGCTGCCCTCAAAGAAGACGTCAAGAACGAGAAGTCCATCATTAAGCTGTCCAAGGAGTTGGTTGCAAAGTTCAATGACTTGAAGAGCGGCGAAGGCGAAATTGAGATCAACTTGAACGAAGAGAAGGACCTCATTGATCTCCAAAACGGCAATTTAATTCTCTACTTTAACGAGAAAAATGCCGTGATGTTTCCAAAGTCCATGGACTCGAAATTCCAGCTTGGCGTTATCCGGAACTTTGGGCCCAGTAAGGTCAAATTGGTGTCTGTGGATCACATCCACAGAGGCTATGAAGATACCTCCATAGCAGGCTCGATTCCTGCGTCAATTTCCGAGACCTGGAACGACGTCACAGATTATGTCATTGACGACTCAGGCCCATTGCCTGAGCCCGACAGGAAAATAGACCATCTAGTGTTGTGTATCCACGGAATTGGACAGATATTGGGTCACAAATACGAGTCTATCAATTTTACTCACAGTATCAATGTCTTGAGAAAAACCATGTCTACAGTCTACAACAACAACAAGGAAATTCAGAAATTGGGTGGAGATGAAAATTCTAATCGTATCCAAGTGCTTCCAATTTCATGGAGGCACAGAATCGAGTTTCACCCTCAGAAAGCTATAAAAAACCACTCCAACTTGCCAACCTTGAGTCAATTAACTGTGGATGGAGTCAAGCCATTAAGAAACTTGGTAGGGGACGTGGTTTTGGACATTCTCTTGTACTACGAACCCAAGTATATCAACCAGGTGTTTGAGGTCGTGACTGATGAATTGAACCGAGTCTACCGCATGTATAAGGAGAAAAACCCCGATTTCAACGGGAAAGTTCACATTATGGGACATTCTTTGGGTTCTGCCATCTCCTTTGATATTTTGTCTAACCAGACTGAAACGAAAAATGGACATAAAAAGATGAAGAACCTCTTGGAATTTGACGTGGAAAACTTATTTTGCATCGGTTCGCCATTGGGGGTTTTCAAGTTGCTCGAGCAAACTGGAATCGAAGCATATCCTCATGCTGAAGCTGCTGGTTCAGAAAAGAAGGGTGGCGATGAGAAGTCACCAAGAGCCAATACCGTTTTTGAAGGCGAAGACGGAGAAGATGCTAAGAGAATGGCATCTCCAAAATGTCAGAATTTCTACAATGTCTTCCACCCATGTGATCCAATTGGATACCGTGTTGAGCCATTGATCAACCCCAAGTTTTCTGAGTTCAAGCCCGAGGTGGTTCCGTATGCAATGAAAGGCTTCCATACTCAGTTCGAGGAATTGAGCAGTCTTGGTGATGAAATTTCAGAAAAGTTAGCGCAAGCATCAAGTTGGTTCAGTACTCAGAAAAAGAAGGAACCTATGGGTTCAGATGAGGAGAGAATCAACAGAGAAAATGCACTTGGTGACATTATAACATCGATTGTGAGATCGACCAAGAAGCCAGAAAACGAGAAGAAGAAAAAGTCCGATATTGAAGGAGAAGACTTGGAACTCTTGACCAAAATTAACAAGACCGGAAGGGTGGACTATTGTCTTCCACAAGGAGTGTTTGATATCTCATTATTATCAGCCATTAGCGCCCACGTCACCTATTTTGAAGATGTGAACACAGCAGGATTTCTCATGAAGGAAATCTTGAGTCCTAAGAAGGAGATAAAATCGAAGTCCGTTATAAATTATTAGACAACTATTGCCAGATACCAGGATCAAAGCACTGGTAGTACAGAAAGATTATGTATTATGAAACCTACGACTACTCAACGAATTATGTGTTAAATTATACTTAGATGCAACTTCTACTTCAATATGATGCTGTAAAGAGAATATGTAGATATGTTGAGGAATGCACCAGTAGTATTAATGAAATTTAAGGATAAAATACTATCAATGCAGCAGTGCACTTTGACTACAACATTGTTATACATCCTTTTATACACATGTCATCCTTTTATACACATGTAATCTTCGCTACAATACTTAATACTGTCTTTTTTATCCTTTAATATACAGATGTCTTATCTCTTCTTCTTCACAACAAGTCATCAATACTCTGCTCGCCATCCTTTCTGATCAAGTCCAACATGCCCACTGGCAAAATGGGCTCACCGTCCTTGACAATGTATCTGAATGGCATTTCTGTGGACTCGTATTTGCTGTATCTGATTTCGGGGTAGTCCAAGAACTCGATGTTTTCGAACTTGGTTTGGTCTTCTATGATTCTTTGGGTGGTTCTGATGGCAGTATCGGTGGTCATTTGCAACGAGCCCAATCTTCTGCCGGCAAAACCGTACTTTCTTCTCAAAATACCGGTTCTGTCGATTCTTGGGTGAGAACCCAAGATGCCTCCAAAGACAAAGTAGTCAAACTTCTCGCTATCTTCAGGCACCAAGTCGGTTTCTGCAGCTGGATCCAAGAGACACACACGCTTGGTGTCGATTCCGCCGTCAATCTCCACACATTCCTTGGTAGTCCACTGGAGACCCAACTCCAAAAGGGCCGATGGGATGTCTTTCTCGGTAGTTGTAGCAGGCAAAGAGGTCAAGATAAGGTTCTCCTTGCCGACTTCGCGGATGATTTGGGAATATTCAAGTGTAACCCACTCGGAGAAGCCTTCTTCCATGTGTTCGATGATGTACTTCATTGTGCAATGGTGCTTGTAGATGTTCTATTGAGAAAGATGAAATTTTTCAGATAGATTATGCGAAATGAGCATTGAGATGGTTGCGAAAAGATGGGGTTAGAATTAGGATGAAGAGACTGGTTTTGATAGACTTGACTGTGAAAAAAGAGACAGCATGAGTGTAGGATGGTGAATAGGAATGGGAGTCTGTGGTACATATCGTACAGTTGACATTGTACTATCATTTCAAATCTGATTATCTGCTATTTAATAGGAAAGTTTCTGCATAAACTGCTACATTTAAGTCAATTAGTAAAGAGAATAGCCCTTGGATTTAATTACGCATTTTAACGCAGACTGGCTTTACTCTTTACACAGGAGGCAACTCGTTCATGTATTTTTCACGTAGTCTGGTCCACATGTCGTTGCACGAGAATAAAGGTCGACCAAAAAATTTGGTTAACAAGAATAGAACTCACTAATGCATATAATTATAATTGCACGCTAAGCAAATCACAAACCTATCTATTGGTCTACTTCTTGCAGCAAGTAGAAGCCTTGGTCTCGTTGAAGGCCAATCTGGACGTCTTGTCCAAAGTCAAAGAGCAAGTGTCAATTCCCGTGGCCCCAGTCTTGACTTCTCTGGTAGTTTTGGCATATGAAGGCTTCACATCGAGAACGGGGTTCTCGGTGAAGATATTTCTAGGTCTCAACATGAGATCAAAGATCTCAGTTGGCATAACAGGGAAGTCCTCTGGTGCTGGGAAATGAGTGATGCCAAAGGTGTGGAAGAAAACAATGTCGGTGTTCTCCACCTTTTCAGTTCCATCTCCTATCCATTCTCTCATACCTCTCAAACCGTCACCACTCCACTGTGCAACATGCTCTCCGGATGGATACAATCTTCCATAGCCGTGATTCTCGTCCTTGTATGGAACAACTTCAGTGGAGTACACTGCCCATGGGGCTCTCTTACGGACCAAAGATCCCTCCTGCGCCAAAACTGGCGAACAATAAGTGGAAACTAACTTATAGGTTGCTGGCTTTCCTGAGTGGGGGTTAATAGAACTTGGGTTGAACATGTCCCATGTTCTTGCCGTGGAAGACTCAAAATTAGTCAATGAATCTTGAATAGTTTTGAAGGTGGTCTTTTCACAGTAAAATGCATTTCCATAGGTGTTCTCAACAGATCCGAAAGGATGTGGGGAACATTTGGCGTCACTGGTTGCAGCAGAATTGTAGTCTCCATCGATTCTGGGATGAATTCTCAAAGAAAACAAATGCTGGTGATTGTGGGCATTGACTTGAGGGTACACCTGAGTACCCCAAGGTCCAACGTCCTCATCCTTGTCACAAATGAAGGTGTTCAAAATACCCGTCAATCTGACTTCCAATTTGATAGTTCCATCCTGTCTCAAGATCCAGTACAAGCAGTATTCGTAGTTTGCAGCCGTGAAGATCTGAGAAACAATCAACTTCTTTCCTCTGGTAACAACGGTGGTCTGGAAATCATCTCTGAAATCAGAATGCTTAAACAACAAGCCATCGTCCTCTTCGTGGATGCAAACGGCATTCTTGACAGTGGTTGGCTCTCCTTCCTTGTTAGTGAAGTGGGCATCCAAATAATGGATCACACCCTTGCAATCACAGCCCAAAGACAAGGGATTGGTACAGTTACCAGCACCGTACTCTCCAATATCCAAAGCATGCTTTCTCTGGTGGGGAAAGTCAGGACATCCATATGGCACAATCATCTCGGAAAGTGAGATTCTGTGAAACAAGGGACGGACCTTGCCGTGGTCATTGTAGGTGATGTCACTCAACACAATGCCCTCCCTGTAGTTGAAACCGATGTGGAAGCGGAAATTGGACCAGTTCATGATGTTTCCCTCCATAGCAAAGGAGACGCCATTTGGCTGGGTGATGTTGATGGGGGTGTCGTCGTTTCTGAAACCGGTGGGGTTTTCAGCCGTGCCGAACTTCTCCTTGATGTGCTTGGGGTGGAAACTGGAGTGCTTGTGCTTGGAGACCTTTCTTCTTCTGGTGGGGATGTCGATAAAGATGACTTTGCCCAAGTTCATGTCGACAATGGGGCAGAAATCCAAGGGGTGGGAGTAGTGGGAGTCGTCCTCGTCGGATTTCCAGTACATCAAGGCCTGTTGCAATCTTCTGGAGGCGCCCCAGCGCTCGTCGTAGCCAATGGTCCACGCGTCACAGTAGATATTATCCATCTGACCGGCGGGAACACCGCTGATTTCACACTGTCTGATGACCTCGGGGTCCTTTCTCACGATCTCCTCGGTGGCCTGCAAGTCACTGGGGGTCAAGATGGGCTGGACGCCTTCGGTGGACTTCAGCTGGATCAACTTCAACTCACCTAGGTCCACCACACCCTCGTGTACGGCGCTGGCTTTGTCTTCCACGACGACGAAGAAGCCCAATCTTGGAGGCGTGGGCCCGTTCTTCTCTTTCCAAGCGTAGTACGCCGTTTTGACCGGCTCTTTGAGGGTGATGGTGTTGAACATGATCTTCTTGCCGCTGTAATGGGCCTTCACCACCGAGGCCAAGGCCTGGATTTCCAAGGGCGAAAGCGGGTCCAAGGGGTGAGAAGGAGGGGGAGGAGCAGCAACAGAGGAGGTGGCATGCAATGCCAATTGCAGAAGTCTTTCCATGGCAGTGTAGAGTGGAGATGAAGAAGAAGAAGGACTTGGTTATCTTTATATAGTTTGCAGCTAAGGGTCCCGCGTGCCTAATTCGGCAAGGGGTTCCCGTGGGATCCACATTCCTAATAAGGAAGGTAGGAGCGCGCGGCTCTAGCTTCTCAAAGGCGCCAGATCAGTCCTGTAAGAAATGAACACCAACAAGATAGCGATTCTGGGCAAGTTGAGGCAGGTGGACAGAGTCAGGCGATGTGGGTCTGGAACAAGGCGGGAATTCTGGCATTAACCAAAAGGAATAAGGTTATGGTTAGGGTCCATGATAAGAACTAGCTGGGACCTTAGATGGGCAAGATTAAGCCCCGATAAGGGCGTAAAGTCAGATCTATGGAGTGAATATTAATTGAGAGAGTTAGATGCAAAGTGTGGAAATGAGGAAAGTACAGCGACTTGATGTATAATAGAGAATTGATATAATAGGGATAGAATTATGGAGAATTGATTAATGGGGAGGGAAAGGAATGGAATGGAGATTAGAGATTTTGGTGGGTTCTTAAAAGAGTGTAGAATGAATTGGAAGGTTCAAGCACAGTAAGAGTGGATTTCTATGGTGACAGTGAAATTGCTTTCAATACCGATGCCGACTACGGTAGCAATCAACTCTACACAATAAGTAGGAACAATTCTAGACATGACAGTAGCAACAGTACTAATTTCAACTAGGACAATTAGTTAGCTAATTTACATTAATTGTTCAGTGCATCCTCGTAAATGTACAATAGAGATCTTCTGGAGATGATAGCGATATGAGCAAATAATATTCCCCATTGGAATTACCACACCGAAGAAGTACATACTTATGGATCAAGAGGCACTACCCTAGAGATGCAATTATGCAACTGTAGGTCTCAATTGTGAGACTTACACTAGACAATCGACTCATGCTTCAATCCCTCCTAGCTTCATGAACCAAACTGATTTGAAAAATCAACTCAGGGAAGACTATAAGCCCATAATTGGAGCACCTTTCAGGAAACCACCTCTCGCATCTAACTGCTGTCGTATAGTTAAGTCCTCCATTTAGTCTACTCACATTTAACTTACCCTTCTCTCTCATTTAGTCAACTTCTCAATTTAGACTACTCTTCTCTCATTAATTTGCTTTCTCTCTTAACCTTCTCTCTTATTGTCTACTCTTCTCTCATTAATTAACCTTTTTCTCTTTACCTTCTCTCTCATATAGCCAACTTCTCCATTTAGACTACACTTCTCTCTCTCATTAATTTACCTTTCTCTCTTTACTTCTCTATTTACCTTCTCTCTATATTACTCTCTTTACTTCTCTCTTTACTTCTCTCTTTACTCCTCTCGTTACTTCTCTCTTTTCTTCTCTCTTTACTCTCTCTATTATCCTCCCTTCTGCTGCTCTTCGTTCTACATTGATCATATCTCATTAGTATTAAATATCGTTATCATTAGACAGTGCACACGTTGCGCCGACTGGCCATCTTGAGGTCGATGATGACCCACATCAACGCCGGAAGCACCGCGAAGCAGAGCGTGTTCAACACGATCCAGCAGTTGGCCATGACGCCTGCAAAGCAGTTGAACAGGGCCACGAACGACACCAACATGTGGTGGTGGGCACAGGCGGTTTCGGTGCACACCGCGAAGGCCTCTTCCGGCGAGACCAAGCCTGAGTGCACGAGGTAGTCGATGAGGACCGAAGTTACCAACTGGACTTGGGGATTGGCGGTGTCAGTGCCCATGGCGGAGTCGTTGATGATGGCATGAACCGAGTTGAGGAATACGTCGGACGACACCACCAAGAACAAGAGCAGCACCACGAGAATGCCGCAGATGTAGAACCAAACGAAACGGCAGATGATGCTCACCGCGCGGGGGTAGCAGTGGAACCGCGTGTAGGTGTTGTCGTTGAAGATGTTGTACAACTTGGCCAAGGTTAAGAGGCCGAAGGTGCCCAACAAGGCGGCGTAGATGTGGTCCAGGCGGAGGAGGTCGGGGCCTAGGTCGGCTAGGATGGCCGACAGCGAGAGCTGCATGGTGGTAGGGAGAAAGAGCACCGCGAGAACGACGAGGACTAGCCACAGCACGGCGTAGCGCCGTGTGCTGCGACCAGTGAGCAAGTCGACCAAGGGGTGGTCAGACGAGAGGCGCGAGGTGGACGACGCAGGATGGGACGACTTGAGGGCCATTTCCTCCTTGTAGTTGAAGGTGACGAGGTTCTCGTCGAAGGAGACGGTCTTGGTGTGTTTCTTGATAGTGGGACCGCCATTTGCACCGCGAGCACCGCTAAAATCACCGCCAACTTCACCACCACTAGCCTCACTGGCGATGTACTGGATGCACCGTATACCGCCTAGCGAGAGGAGGTTCACAAGCACCACCGACACCGCGATCACCGCAATGAACCGGAGGTCCTTGAGCGTGTAGAGGTGATTAATGGCGTCGTTGTCGTTGATGAGCAGGTACGACCCGCGGGCCTGAAGAAATTGGAGCGTAGGCACAAGATTGAAGAGCAGACGGGAAGACGCCATTAGCACGAGGTTCCACCCGTTCAACACCACGAGAATGGCCACGAGGAAGCGCACATCGCCAGTCTTGACGTGGCGAAGCACGTAGCCACGCCATATGTAGAGGGCGGAAAGCGAGATGGAGAGTAGGGCAGGTACTGCGATGGAGGGCGAGGGTGCCACCACGTTAGCGAGGACGTAGTTGAAGTCGTTCAGTTTCGAAGACATGGTATGGATGTAATTATAGGAATAGGATGATTATAAGATTAGGATGTAGGATAGGATGGCAAGATTAGGTTGATAGGATGATAATCAGGATGGTAGGATTAGAAATAGAATGGGTCTAATTCGGGTGAGTCAGCAATGGACAGTGTGACAATTATTTCAACGAGACTGTAATTAGACTGCAATTAGGATGAAGTGGCGACTAGACTGTCAATTGGTCCGTAATTAGGATGGAGTGGCGACTATACTGTCAATTAATCACTGTCAATTGGTCAGTTTCAATCCAATCCAGTCAATGAATTGAGACAGTTCTTAGCTTCACGTGGCAGATGGGATGTTCTGGCAGGTCTTCTGCTTCAAATGGACAGCGTGGGATGGATCACGCGACACCAGAGGGTATAGATGCAAGCCTAGTATGTATCAATAAAGATGACAACGAAGGCAGAGGAAGGTCGATGAGGCTGATGCATGGGCTGAACGGGCATGCTCGCGTTATATACTGTGGCCAGTCATCACGCCTCTGGGGCGAGTGCCGATTCTGCCGATGCAAGGCAGAACGGCTGGAATGCGATGAAGGCGAGAGAGAAGGAGGGAATAATACAAGCTACAGACACCATTTCCAGATTCTGATGACACCATTAGATTCTACTCGCCGAGGAGAACACGTTGGTACTACGTATATCCCTCCATCTCGTCCCCTTCACCCACTTTCCACACATCTTCCCTCTCATCGCTTCTGCGGCGGATCGCACGGAACTTCCCCATTACAATACCGTTTTGGCTTAATGGAACTGCTCGGCTTGTTCCGATTCGGCAGGCGGAGGAAGGGCTGACTGCAGCCTGGGGTTGCCAGGGGGCGAGGACCCCCATTCGGCCCCATTCGGGTCTGTACCGACGTGGTCTGTCCCCCTTTGCCTTCATTCTGGGCTCTCCAGCCACGTCGCACTTCCTGTCTCGGTCTTTTTTCACTTTGCCACGGTGGAACTGGCACAATCCTCGGGCCTGGGGAAGCCAGTGCTGCGTCTATCTCGCCTCGGACTGCTGTGATGGAAGAGATGGGCCGATCAGAATGGCTAGAATGGTGCTCTACAGGATGAAGTGCTTTAGGTTCAGTGGACCCATCTACATAGAAGCCTTCTCGGGCCATCCCGGCACCCTTTGGGACCCGATTCCGACGCTTTTGACCCATTTTTCGGGCCTGGCATTGTGCATCTGCCGGTTTTGCACCTGTGGCAGCCATCGGGTCAGGAACTTTGGCGGTCGAGGCTCCCCGGACGGCTGAAGAGGCAATTCCAGGCCCTGCTAAAGGGTGCTTCCTATGCGCGTCCTGGTGCTTCCTATGCGAGTTGGAACGACTTCTATTGTGTGTAATTGCGTAGTGTAATTGCGCTGTAATCGCGCATTAAATTCTGATTATTTATAGAAATCTAGGATAAGGCATGCACTTTTCAGTATACTTCAATTGAAAAATCCCACATTGTATGGACAGAATGTCTATTTCATATGGAATGTCTGTATGTAGAGCGCATCTATCTTCCACTTTATCATGCATATCATGCACATCATGATATCATGATATCATCCTATACCGACGTCTCCGTTCCCTGCACATTCCACTAGTGAAGGCTTTAGACATCCCTTGGACGCGTAATGACATAGGTTGAAGGCAAGAATGCACGACCAGCAGGGCGACTCGGCTAGTCTTGGCGAAGATGGCCAATGGAATGGATAGAGAAGAGGGGAATGAGAATAAGAGTGAAAATACAGCATATGAAGTGACCAAGAGAAAAAGCGTGAGAGTTGGTGAAGAAGCTTTGGATTGCATAGATTCCCTTCCAAGAGTATTGACTACAGATTTTCCAGCGAGTGGAATTGGAGAGATTGAAGATTTTCATTGACTTCTGAGTCCAGATCTAATCCATACACTTTGGTAGCAATCCATAGCTTTAGTGCCTGCAACAGGACCAGTCGAATGTTCTGATCCTTAATTCTGAATCTAGTGCCTTTATTTCCGCTTTTGACAGGAGTCCTTCCCTTTCAAATCTTGCCTAGAACGGCCCATACATCAACAGAATCGAGTGCAAAAAAGCCTAGTCCAGCTTGCTAATTTACTTCCCCTTGACAACAGATTTGCATGGTTTAAGTTTTCATGCATTTACTGCCCCTTGCCTATACGAGCTCGTTCATATGTTCCAGTGACCTAAATGAGTGAATTCACCTAGGAGAAGTCTAGTCGTAGAAAGTTTCCGAACAAGTATCGCTCCTTATCATTAGGCGAAACTCCTTATCATCAGTATGATTCCTTACTAGTCATGTTTCACTTTCAGTTCCTTAGTTCCCGCATTAGGGTTCTCCAACTCAATTTTGGGCATTCTTAATTTCACTTGAATTACAATAGGAATCTGAGTAACTGGAGCTTTTTCAGTTCCAAATTCTTCAAAATGCCTTTATGTCGTTGACCTGTTCTCATAATTGGCTCATGGGTTGTGTTACCGTGGAAGCAATTAAAATGAATACGAATCGTTGCACTTATTAGTTTTTAACTCCAATACCATTTATCTCTATCGGTACCCACTGCCACTACATTTAGTTTATAAAGCTTTATTGAAAACAGATTAACATGACTATACTATAAACAGAATCATAGGTTGAGTTCGTTTTAACTCAGCAGGCTTACAACTTGTCATAGTACTCTTCGTAACCTGGAACATCGGCCTTCATACCTTGTCTTTCTCTCTTGGCTCTGACAATAGCACCTGGCTTGGAGTTAGGGTCAGTGACGTCACCACCCAAGACAGCCCAGTGGTCGAAGATCAATTGTGGGAAAGCTTGACCACCAGTGGCTTGTCTCAAGTCGGTAGTGAAACCGAAAGATTCGTTGACTGGCAAGTAAGCCTTGACAGTGAACAATGGGGTACCTGGTCTTTGCTCTTCAGAGATGACTTGACCTCTCTTCTTGTTCAAGACGGAGTAGATACCACCAATGGCGTTCTCAGGACATTGGATCTCAACCAAGAAGATTGGCTCTTGGATAGCTGGCTCGGCCAACAACATAGCGGCGAAGGTAGCTCTTCTCATGGTAGGCATGATTTGACCAGCACCTCTGTGGATAGCATCAGCGTGCAAGGTAACATCCAAGATGTTAACTCTGACGGATCTGACGTTCTCACCCAAGATAGGACCCTCCTTGGTAGCCCATTGGAAAGCAGAGACAACAGAGTCCTTGATTTCGTTCAAGTATTGGACGGCCTTAGTTTGGTCAACAACCAAGTTAGGACCGGCACCATCTGGACCGAAACACCAAATCTTTCTGGCGTCAGTGACATCCCACTCGTGCTTGTCAGCCAAAATTCTAGCTCTGGCCTTGAAATCGTCCTTTGGAGAAACGACACCGTTCTCAATGTCTTGAGAAACTTCCTCGGTAAGAGGCTCAGCCTTAACGTAAATTCTGTTGTGCTTGTTAGGAGACTTGGACAAGGCAACCATGGAAGACTCACCCTCAACGGTCTCTCTGTAAGCGACAATAGGTGGGGAGATCTTCAATGGGACACCGGCGTGGTCGTTTTGCAAGTCGGACAAACAAATCTCCAAGTGCAATTCACCAGTACCAGCGACAATGTGCTCACCGGACTCGGACATGTAAGTCAAGACACATGGGTCGGACTTGGACAATCTCTTCAAACCCTCAACCAACTTTGGCAAGTCGTTAGCGTTCTTAACCTCAACGGCAACTTGCACGACTGGGGAGACAGAGAACTTCATGACCTTCATGTTGTGGGCAGCCTCGTTGGTGGTGATGGTACCAGACTTCAACAAGAACTGGTCAATACCAACCAAACCAACAATGTTACCAGCAGGACAGTCGTCAATTTGCTCGACGAATCTTCCCATCATCAAGACGGTTCTTTGGATGGACTTAAGGAACAAGTCCTCCTTCTTACCGACGACGTAGTTAGGACCTTGAATTCTGACCTTTTGACCAGACTTGACGGTACCAGCGAAAACTCTACCGAAAGCGTAGAATCTACCCTTGTCAGAGGTTGGGACCATCTTGGAGACGTACAACATCAAGTCAGCCTTAGGGTCACAGTTCTTGATGGCGGTGCAGGCAGCATCGTCAGCTGGACCTTCGTACAAAGTCTCAGCTCTGTAGTTTTGAGCAGTGACTGGGGATGGCAAGTGGATAATGATCATTTCCAACAAAGCATCGGCAGCTGGCAAGAACTTTCTCATGACAACCTTCAACAAAGCCTTACCTTCCAACTCCTTCTCGTCGTTCTTCAAGTTGATCTCCAACTTCTCCAACAAGGTTGGGATCTCGTCCTTCTTGAAGTTCATGATGGAAGAGAACAATCTGAAGATAGGGTCCAAGACGAACATGTTGAAGGCTCTCTCCAATGGCTTACCATCGGCGTCCTTGTCCTTGTTGGTCCACTTCTTGGTCTTAGGGTTGAAGTAAGAGTCACCCCACAATCTCTCCATCATCTTGAGTCTGTCGACACCGAACTTCTTGGAGTATCTGGTGGCGAATTGTCTGACGGTGAAAGCCCAACCGTGCAAACCGGAACCGAAGGCAACGGTACCGTGCTCAGGGTAGACTTGGAAGTCACCGAGAGATTGGTCCTGGTAGGTGGAGATGATGACGTTGACGGACTCAACGGTTCTGGAGAAGGATTGGTACAAGTCCTCCTTGGTGACTTGCAACTCCAACAAAGCTCTGTCGACCTTGTTAATGACGACAACGGGCTTGATTCTCTCACCCAAAGATTGTCTCAAGACGGTCTCGGTTTGAACACAGACACCCTCAACACAGTCGACGACAACCAAAGCACCGTCGGTAACACGCAAAGCAGCGGTGACTTCAGAGGAGAAGTCAACGTGACCTGGGGAATCGATCAAGTTGATCAAGAAAGAGTTACCCTCGGTCTTTTGCTTGATCTCCTTGACATCATCGTCACCCATGGAGGCGTACAAGGAGATAGCGGTGGACTTGATGGTGATACCTCTCTCTTGCTCATCCTTTCTGGTGTCGGTGAATCTGGCCTCACCAGCCTTGGCGGCGGAAATGATACCAGCTCTTTGAACCAAGGAGTCGGTCAAGGTGGACTTACCGTGATCGACGTGAGCAATGACGGACATGTTACGGACGTTCGTAACCTTGTCCATCAAATCACGGATTTGTTCAATAGTAAAAGCGACTGGAGGTTAGTACGGTGGCTGGAAGGGGGCACATGATGTCCCGGCCGTCCTGGTCACGGCGAATTCCCCATCCATGACCCCAGGGGCGCTGGTGCTGGCGTCTGGCGAAGTCTGCTGCTAAGGAAAAAATTTTCATTCCAGGAGCGAGGCAGCCAAGTAGACGTCAGTTTTGCAACAGAGACCGCCAATGGCGTCAAGGACGAAGGGAAAACAGGTGATGATCATGGACAGTGGGACTGCATGTGCTGGATGGAGGAACTTTGGAGGTACATACCCATCGTGTATTAGTTATTGGCTTTCAACTATACCTAAAGAAAGAACAAAAAAAATTTGAAAAAGCGGGAATGAAAAAGGTTTTAAACAGAGGGTTGCACGAGGGGAGAGTAGAGAAAAAAATTGCGATGGGCAGGAGTGCGGACTGAGATGTACGCGGTTACCCGGCCAGGAGCCAGGAAGAGGGAGATTGGAAGAAGAGGGAATTGAGGAGGGAAAGGGTGGGGGAATGGGCAGGGGAGGTTAAGGAAAGAGGGAAGGATGGGGCAGTAGGAAGAAAGCAGAAGAAAAGGGTTGAAACGGGGGTGCTGGAGAAGGAAACAATGTGCACGTGCGATATGTCACGTGACTACACCATGATCCTCCCGTCTCCAATTTCTCCCGTTTCCTCTCGTTCCAACCCAAGTCTACCACTAATACCTAGCCTCCGACCATCCCAACTCCTTTCTCCTTTCCACCTCCCCTGCCCTTCCCTCTACTCCAGTCTATTCCCTGGCCTCTTGCCACCTGGCGCACTGGCTCACGGTCTGGCGTTTACGCACTCAGTGCCAGCGATCTAGACTACCACTACTGGACCCATTGGCACGCCACGGGCCACCATTGGGCTCCAATGGTCAGGAAACAGGCTGCACAGAACTATCCGTACAATTTCCCGGGCCAATTCTGCAAAAAATCCAGCTACTACGGCCATAAGCTATTTCTTCAGGTGGTAGTGGTGCTACTGCCTGTACCAATTGCCTAACAATAGTTAGGCAGTGAGACAGGACCACTTGTAGTAGTAAACGGAGTGCCGAGCGATGAGCTACGGGCGGGCCTGCCCGATAAGGTAGGGGAGTGCACAGGAAGTAGCCAGCGTGGGCTCTTGTGCAGATAGTGAGAGCGTAGTGTAGACAGAGAGGAAGTAGCGAGAGTAGTGTAGAGAGAGAGAGACAGAGAGTAGCGAAATAGTGAGAGAATAGCGAGAGTGAGAGAATAGCGAGAGTGAGATTAGTGAGGGATTAGTGAGGGATTAGTGAGAGAATATTGTAAGAGATAGTGAGGGTTCAATTGTTAGAGAAGATGCATAATAAGAGCGTGACAGTAAATGAGAGCAGTGTCACATTGGGACTAGTCTATACAAGGTCACACGGCATGGTTCGAGTGATTCTTTTAATGGTGACGTGAGTGGTCGGGGAAATCAGGTGTGGGGGTGTGTTGGGTAGAAGGGGGCTCCTGTGGGGAGAATACGAAGAACAATAGTACACTGTAGATCCTGGAGATTGGAATGGACCAATTGTCAGGATGAAACGAGAACAGTCAGGGATAGTTGAGGAGGTTCTAGATTATGAGAGTTGTCAGTAACGATAGAGCTACTATTTATTCTTCTGCAATTCCCCGTTTACTAGCCAAATGTGTGATCAATTGTACAGGTATTAAAGTGTCAGAGTCTCATAATCTTTACCCTCACTTCTGTGTAGCAGAATTAATTCTCCTGTGACGCTAGAAGTTATGGGATGGATTTGGATTCGAGCAACACTGCTGAATGCGGTCTTTCTTACCAATTAGGAGAGTACTCAATTCAATTCTACCACTACTGTTTCGTGTTTAAATCCAAGCCTTAGAATTAATAGACCAATTTCTAGAGTGTCCTGGCTTTACTTGCTCTGTTTGAGCCCTCGAGGTCCCACTAGATAGGCGAAGTGCTTAACAGGCTACAATTTCAGGAAATGAAGCCATGACAATTCATTTCGACGTGAACAGACGCCATAATTGCCCAAACTAGAAATATTATTCATGCTTAAAATCATAATGGCCCGTTTACATCTAAGTTTCTCTAGACGTGAACTAGTGAAATGGCAACTAAATTTCACTGTAGAAATTGACATCACAATTTGGATACGTAGGGAGACTGAATTTAGGGGGAGCTAATCGTACTAGTGAATTGAAAGAGGCGTTAAATCTCTCTATACATGGCGAGGTGTTGAACAGCCAAGTGTTGGGTAGTAGCAGTGTGAACTAATTAAAACTCGCCAAAAATGAAAATTTGAAAATGAGACCTAATAAGATATATATTCTTTGAGTTGTAAGTATTACGTGACGGAATTCCGGGAAAACTACATGGCTTTGGGGTGGAGTAATCATTAGCAAGATGGTTATAGCTAATCACGTGACGTGATATGACAGTAAGAACTACCAGTACACTTCGTGTCAGAAAGAGACAATAGAGATACCAAAACCTCAGAGTTACATTACCCTTCCCTTCCATCAGATCAATATAAAAGAAAATAATTAATAAGTAAGAATAAAATGAGTAAACATTACTAAATATACAAGAAGCTAATATACCCTCATAATATGAGATTTTGACTATGTACTCATCAAATTAAATATACGAATAAACTCACCATAATTGCCACCACCACCTAATTTTCACAAATAACCCACAAAGCATGAGCTCCTACCACCTCACCCTTCACAATCCTCCTCTTCGCCTCTTCGCCTATTCCTTTCCCTTCCTTTTGCATCACTTCCAATCGTGCCGTTACCGCATCTAGTCACATGACCTAATATCCCGAGTCAACTCAATATAACTCTCTTTATACCCATCTTTCACCATGTCCTCCATAACCGTATTGATATCCGGGTCTGGAACGAACCTCCAGGCCCTCATTGACGCCGAGAAAGCCAAAAAATTGAATGGAACCATCACGCAAGTCGTTTCTTCCAGCTCCACAGCCTTTGGCTTGAAAAGAGCAGAAGAAGCCAATATACCCACCAAAGTCCACACCTTGAAGCTGTACTACGTTGGAACGACCAAGGACGACAAGGAAAAGCGCAAGGAGCTCAGAGAAAATTTCAACCAGGACTTGGCCAACCTTATCATCTATGGAGATGTGAATAAGAAACCGCAGGAAGGATACACCAAGCCCAAATTGATCGTGTGCGCTGGCTGGATGTTGATTTTGTCGCCTACTGTGTTGGTGCCCTTGGCCGAAGCGGGAATAACCATCATCAACTTGCATCCGGCGTTGCCCGGAGCTTTTGACGGCACCCATGCCATTGACAGAGCTTGGAAAGCAGGCCAAGAAGGCACCATTTCCAAGGGCGGAGTCATGATCCACAAGGTGATTGCCGAGGTGGACCGAGGCGAGCCGCTTTTGGTCAAGGAAATTGACTTACTCAAGGAAGACAGCTTGGAACAGTACGAAGAGAAGGTGCACAAGGTGGAGCATGTGGCGATAGTGGAAGGCACCAACATTGCGCTCACGCAACTAGCAGAGGAAAGGGAAAAGGAAAAGGAGGAGGAAAAGAAAGCAGTGGATATTTCGGAATCAGTCGAAGCTACATCCTCCACTCTCCAAAAACTTAATCTCTCATAACTTCTATTAGAACGTATATACTTACAAGTTGGAAATAACTTGCTTGGTGAAGTGAGATGTAGAGGCAGTACCCTTCAAGTCACCGGTTCTGTTCTCAGGACCGGAGGCGATGGTCTTCAAAACGGCGTTTTCGATTCTGTCGGCGTCGGCGTTCAACGACATGTGTCTCAACATCATGCACGAGGACAACAACAAGGCGGTGGGGTTGGCCAAGCCCTTGCCGGCAATGTCGGGGGCAGAACCGTGGACGGCCTCGAAGATGGAGACCTTGTTACCCATGTTACCGGAGGGGGTCAAGCCCAAACCACCGATCAAGCCGGAGGACAAGTCGGACATGATGTCTCCGTACAAGTTGGGCATGACCATGACGACGTTCTTGTAGTCGGCAGGGTCGGCGGTCAACTTGAGCGAGGTGTTGTCCAACAACTCGAAGTCGAGGGCAACGTCGGGGTACTCCTTGGCGACCTCGCGGGCGGTGTCGACGAACAAACCGTCGGACAACTTCATGATGGAGGCCTTGTGGACCACCAACACGTGGGGCTTGTTGATGGACTTGGCGTACTCGAAGGCGTATCTGATGACCTTCTCCGAGGCGCTCTTGGTGATCAACTTGATGGATTGGACAACGCCGGGCACGATGGTGTGCTCGATACCAGAGTACTCACCCTCGGTGTTTTCTCTGATCAACACGGTGTCGACGTTCTCGTAGGGGGTGTCGTAGCCGACGATCGACTTGCAGGGACGGACGTTGGCGAACAAGTTGAAGGTTCTTCTCAACGTGAGGTTCATCGAAGTGTGGCCCTTACCGACTGGGGTGGCCAAGGGGCCCTTCAACGCAACGAGGTTCTTGTTGACCGAGTCCACGGCGGGCTGGGGCAAAGTGGTCTTGCCGTCGATCAACAAGGGGGTCACGTCAACAGGCTCCCACTCGATGGGGACCTCGGCGGCAGCGTAGATGTCCTTAACCGCTTGCGAGATCTCGACACCGATACCGTCTCCCTCGATCAAGGTCACGGTGAACTTGCCATTGGCGTTTCTCTTACCGGTGAACTGGCCTGCGATGTAGGATCTGGTGAATCTTGGGGCAATTGTGGATCTGGCGAATTGTCTAAGCATCTTGGAAGAAGAAGAGTAGGGAGTAAAATTTTAATTTCGGTCGCGAAAGTTTAGGAGAGGGACCCGAGGGAATCCGGAGGGGTAAGAGTGAGAGAGGCGGAAAAAAGCGGAACACATGTG